>JAAGKR010008636.1:0-30306 GCA_011419295.1 Clarias macrocephalus | reverse complement strand
AAAAAAAAAATCTGATGAAAAATCCAGAGCGACTGCTGCATAAAAGCATTTGGGATGGGACATGACCAGATACCAAACATTTCTTTATACATTTGGACTCCTGTAGGTGTAAGAATGCGTGAATCCAGTTCTTTAACTTTGCTTCATGGTTAGTTTGCAGTTTGCACACGACTGGCTGCTCTACAGGGCCGGTGCTCTGCATGAAAGAGCCCCAGCACCAGCTGCGTTCCTCTTTATTCTTAGAACATGTAGTGCCGTTTCGTTTGATCTTCCAATCAGCTGCACGCTTGAATGACCTTCCCACAACACACGCACTAAAGGATTTTCTCATTTTCTCATCCCCTCAAAACTCTATAACTCACTCTAGCTGTAATCTTGTTTACGGTTCACTTAAAAGAGCCGAATTACGCAGTTATTACAGTCTGGAGTCCTCATTCCTCCCTCCACCTCTGTGTCCCCAAACGTATTACATTTGTTGTCCTTAAAGCTGTACATTTGTCCCCCTATGCTTTGGTTATTTTTTTTTTTTTTTTTTTTTTTTAGTTATAGAGAAGCAGCGTTTCCGCTGCTCTGAACTGAAACACATGCACTCAAGAATGCACGATGGGGGGCTTCCCAGGAATGTCTTCTGTCCAACTGTGCACACTCGCGTATAATTTTTAACTATAAAATATAAAATACAATTATATAAAATCCGCGTAACCTTTTCGTGCTGTGAGCGGTGTAACACGCTCGGAGGACAGCGCTATCAGTTCCTTCCGCTTGCGTAAGCTCACAGAGCCTCCCATCCCACCCCCACTGAGAGAGCTTGGCCAATCAGCTACAGCCTCCCCCGGGAATCGAACTAGCGATCTCCGGATGATAGGGCGAGCAGTTTTTTTGTGTATTACTTATCGTAGCTTTAAGCACTCAATCTATTCTCCATGGCATCTATTAGTTGTGTATATAGGTGTATCTATAGTTATGTATGTGTCATCTAAAATCTGAATTGAATTTGAATTGAAGTTGAACCGTTTATGATCAAATAAGATGTGCGTTTACATGCTCAGAAAATTAAACCGATGTGTGCAAAGTGGTTCTGCCTGCTGTGAAGTGTTTAATGTGTAAGGGATATACATGCAAGAAGTGTCCTTCTACAATCTTAAGGTTAGGTCAGGCTTCCTGTCTTTTCCGAGAAATCCCGCCTACCACATTATGATTCGTTACAGGAAATCATTCTCATTGGTGATTGGGTAGTTCCTTTATTACATGCAAAATGCGGAGCCAATCAGTGCCTCCTCCCCCCCATTCTTTTTTTTTTTTTTTCCGGATTTTTCCCGGATTTTCTCCCTAATTTAGTCGTGTCCAATTCCTCCCCGTCACTAGGGGGCTCCCACATTAAGGCTGCTACTACCACTCAGCCGGGAGGGCCGAAGACTATCACGTGTTTCCTCCGAACCACGTGACGCCAGCCGACCGCATCTTTTCGAACTGCTCGCTCGCGCACCGTTGGGGGCGGAGCAACACACTGGGAGGTCAGCGCTATCCGCTCCCTCCGTTGCGCGAGCTCACAGACGCCCCTGACTGGCTGTAGAGCCTTGATTAAAATGAAAGCACTATGTACCTCTCATCCCTCCCCTCTGAGAGAGCTCGGCCAATCAGCTCTCTCTAGACCTTCGGCTGCGAGAGGTTACAGCACCACCCGGGATTCGAACTAGCGATCTCAGGATGATAGGGCGAGCATTTTTACCACTGCACCACTCAGAGGCTCCTCCCCCCCATTCTAACTAAAATTTCATTCCGGATTGGGTCAGTCTGCTCCGAATGAGTTGTTAACAGACCTTATGAGTCCTACATTTGGATACATGATGAATAACACATTTGACAGTCAGATATACTCAAACTATTGTAAACATACTGTAGAAATTCTTGCTGAGTTCTGATCCTGCTTGTACCCATTGTACTATTGTGTATGTGAAATGGCTAAGTTGTCGATTCTGGCATTTCCATCAGATAAGATGGAGGATAACGTAGCGTTTCACGGTGTATGCCGATGACAGATTTATGAAGGATATCATAAACAATATGGGATTGTTCTAAACTCCATAATTCCATGGCCTTGATTTCTGATAACATTCATTGCCACACATACACACACACACATTGAATTTGATTCAGTACGTTTCCGTAAGAGCTCGCTGGAGGTGGAAAGTAATTATACTTTGTTACTCTGGCCTGCTTAATAATCACTGAAGGACTTGTGATTAATCTCACTCGCTCTTCACATGTTAATGGTAGCTTACAGTAAGTAGTAGAAATATGAGTTTGTAGTATGAGTTGAAGCAAGGAAGGAGGATACTATGGGTGGATTTTGCTGAACTTTGTATCAGTGTTGGACTCCCAGTGGACCATCCTATCCGCACACACAACTTTCTTTTTTTTTTTTCCCTGATGGAACCCTCCCATTGTGTCCAGGCTTGGGAACGTCACTGCATCCAGTAGCTGGGGTTTGGGCATTGGGTGGGAATTGAACCCAGGCCTTCCGCATGGCAGGTGAGAAACCTACCACTGAGTCACCAATGAAGTTGTAAAAAGCATAAAAGACTCATAAAAGAACAGTAACGCTGGCACAACCCAACCCCTGCCTTTTATAAAAAAAATAAAAATAAAAAAAACTTTGAGTGAAAATAGCTCTAGATTTGAAAGTAAATGTCCTGTACTCCACTGTGTGTACAGAGACGCGGGGTCGCTCCACCTCATTCACACCTTATTCAGTGAACATGCTGTAATATGATGTGAGGATGCAGATTCGCTCCTCTGCTCAGTTGGTTCCCCTCTTGAGATTAGTCCAAATTTTATTCACTCTTTATTATGGTATTAAGGCATAACTGGAAATATGTGTGAAAATGGAATAACCGATTTTCACACTTTGTCCATGAATTAAGGAGCTTCTGTGATATCACGGGTTTGCTCTGACCTGGATGAGAGCCTTTTTATAGCCACAGTATTTGACCCGACCTAACCGTAGGCCACAGGTTTATAGAGAAACCATACTCTATATTCTGACTGTATCCCGAGTCGGATGTCACCTGGGGCTACTGGAAATCGATGTACAGCTAAAGAACTACATTCCGTAGATGTAACGGGATTGTAAGGGGCTGAGCAGACAGCGAGGAGGGGAGTGAAGGGAAGCAGAGGGCGAGATAGATGTGGTGAGAAACCAAAAAAAAAAAAAAAAAAGTTTGCATCCTTTCCTGCGGGTGAAGATTAAAGACTGCTTCCTGTGCACATCCCCCCCCCCCCCCCCTTGTTCCCTTCCCAGGGTCCTTGTGACACCAGCAGAGTGCTCACAGTCTCAGCTGGACAGGGAATATGTTTAATTCCCCCCCGGGTCACACTGCAGCCTGACTTACTGGCGCTGTTCCCTCGAGGACAGCCAGTCTGATCGCTTCAAGTGTGAGTGATGTGAGCTTGAACGGGCAAAGGACGCTCTCTCACACATATCACAGATGAAAACTCTCAGCGACCGGAAAAAAAAAAAAAAATTTTTTTTAGAAAGGAAGAAAACAGAAATGAATTATTCTTGGAAACACACCCAAGACATGAGAGTAATCTTGTGAACAATCTTCAGATGCTCAAAAAAGTGTCCCACGTGGGTTCTACAGTATGGATTAGTAAGGGTTTTTGGTTCATTTACAGTTTCGGCTTAAGTAGCGAAGCACTTTATTGAATCCTTGAATGATCTTCGTCTTAAGTGTATTGATAGAAACGGGCTAAATCTGGGACTCTCTAAGGATTCCTTGACCAGTCCTTCAAAAGGTGTAAAGCTCAATATAGAGTAATACTTAAATAACGAAGATAACAACTAAGTGTTGCTATTGTTTTTACTTGATTACCTAATGCTGTTACTTAATTATATAATATATCAATTAAAATTACAGTCCAATGTAGCATTTAGAACACAGATTCTAAATTCATATGGGCCAGATCAGTTACTTTTATTGGGCCGGTCTTGAGCTGCAGGTAATATGTTTGACACCAT
Source organism: Clarias macrocephalus (assembly GCA_011419295.1). NCBI lineage: Eukaryota > Metazoa > Chordata > Actinopteri > Siluriformes > Clariidae > Clarias > Clarias macrocephalus. Next base: position 26,285 of record JAAGKR010008636.1, on the reverse strand, counting down.
TGCTCTAAACTGAATGATTAAATATTGAATTAATATACTGTACTTCCTGTCAGACCCTTATCTAAGAGTACTGTTAAAAACTTTGTCCTTGAATATTTTGTCACAATAAATTTTTTTAAGTGACCAACCCAGGGATTTATAGCCAGGCAGATCGGCGGACGGGAGTGGTTGCTAGGCAACCCTGCCATGCTGACAATCACAGAGAAGGAGCTACTGTACACCTGGCCGGTAGGCTACTTAAGCTCCCAGAATCCAGCGCACCATGAGTGAACATTAAATAGCTCTGGCATAGGGGGAAAAAAAGAACTTAAATGAGATACAGTATAATAACATGTAAATAGAAACAACTTTTTTTTTCATTTCACAAGAGAAGGAGGGGAACTCGAGTTTGGAAAGTACTTAGTCGAGGAAAAGGATCAGAAGCGAGGCGGCACGCGCAGACATAAGCGCGCGCCTCTTCATAGTAAGACACACCCGTTTCTGAGCGGCAAGAGTTAATACAAGCGCCCTTACCTTAGCGCTGCGTGGTGATCACGCGAGCCGACCTTTCTCACATGTCCTGCGTTAGGGCTCCCACATACATACTGTACTTGGTGGCGCCATATTTAAGCGCCCCATCGTAACATACAGATTAGACTGTCCTGTCCTTCTGTCCTGCAGTTTAAAAATTGACATTGTTTAAGGGGCTAAAATTGAGGATATTATTGTGAACATCTAAATCCTCACATGATGGATGTGTTGCTACTAGAATCCCATGATTCTGGCTTAAAAAGGTTCACACAATTATCATTACATTATCACTATTCTTCAAAATGACTATCCTGCAGATTTATCCTGCGTCAACATGCGATACATGCTTGTGTTAACAACACTTACAGTTACAGTAACACCTACAGCTTCAGGATCTGACAGTCAGTCAATAGATCAGAAAGACATCTCAGAATTGTCCCTCACCGAGAAAGCAGTGAAACGTTTAACACACACACACACACACAAACACACACACACACAGGATATTTTTCCCCAGGAATGTTGAAAACACCATGAATAATCTGAACGAAAAAGATATGCAAATTAATTTTTTTTTTTTTTAATATTTTTTTTTCTGCAGCCTACCTATAAGACTCTTCAAAAAGATCAAAAGTGTATTTTACAGCTCCCTTTAATACAATATTCCTTTGTCTGGAACCCCCCCCCCCCACACACACACACACATATTACTAGAGTCCTCATATAGAAACAGAAGCACACTATTGGTCAGCTTGAAACGGGTCTTTATTGTGGTAACATGCCACATGAATACTTTACACTGTTTTATTAGTGAAGTACTTTTTTACTACATTAACGCTGGAAGATACAACAGCTGCCACTGTATTTCTAAAGGCACACAGCCAGTAAACTTGCACTCACTACTACTCCTGCCACATAAACACACTGAACAGTAGCTCTTTTATGCCCATGTTTAGTGTCACACAGCTGTGTGTGTGGCGGTTTGCGGTTGTGTGTGAATGACTGAGCCGTGTTTATGCTAGGTCGCTGTATTTGTTTTCCTTACTCTGCTCATCCACTCAGATGCTTGTTGTCTCTCTCCCTGTGTGTGTGTGTGTGTGTGTGTGTGTGTGTGTGTGCAGATTCATACACTGCGGCGGGCAGCGAGGGCAGTATCTCGACGTCGGTGGCCTCTTTACCACCACAGGCATCAGGCAGCTCCGCCCCAAATTCGCCTGGCTCACGGCGCTCTGTCAGTACACTAAAGAAGTGGCTGACCAACCCAGTGAGAAAGCTGAGCGTCGGGTCAGTCGGAGGGATCAAAGGGGAGAGAGCGACGCGCAGAGTGGAGAGCAAAGCAGCTCCTCCTCCCAGCAGGAGCAACCCTGAGCTGGGCAATAGCAAGGCATCTGAGGACCGTGTCACCATCTTCACCAACATAGACAAAGAGCTGGTTAGAGAAACAATGTACTTTCCCATAGCCCAATGTACTTGTATATCTATCTATCTATCTATCTATCTATCTATCTATTATCTATCTATCTATCTATCTATCTATCTTAAACCATCATCATAACCATTGGTTGACTGAAATAACCCTTTACTGTACACACTGCCTGGTCCCACCAAAAAATCTCACCTTTTGATATCTCATAGCATTGATTGCAGCACACAATGTGGTGATCAGTTCATGTGTGAAAATGATTCCTCATGCTCCCAGAACCACTCTTTTGCAATTTGAGTCCCGGAATATGACCGTACCATCAGGGAAAGACAACTGCGCGGATTAGTGATAACCTGGTCACTCAGTACATTCAGGTGGTCAGCTGACTTCATTTTATTGCTTCGTAACATTGCTGAGTCTAGATCTGACCAACTGGAGTAACCCCAGATCATAACACTACCTCCAGGGCCTTCTACAGTGGCCACTATGCATGATGGGTGAATCGCTTCAGGCGCTTCCCTTCTTACCTCCATCACTTTGGAATACGGTCAATCTGAGCTAATCAGACCCCTTTATGTTGCTAGCATAATGCTAACATGATTAGCATGTGGCTAGCACTACAGTAACTATATTAGCACGTGGATAGCATTATGCTAACCATATTAGCATGTTGCTAGAAACATCATTAGCATGTCGCTAACATGATGCTAGCATGATTAGCATGATGCTAGCATGACTCCAATGTTTTGCCATGGCAAGCACCACTCATTTTTTTCAGAGAATGTACGACTCTATTTAAAAAATTTTTTTTTTTTACAATGCAACTTCATCAAGCTTTGACGTGATCTCCATTACAGTTTTTATCCCTACTACATTTCTTCCACGAAGTTGATGGTTCAGCACTATCCTACCAGATTTTAATAATACATTGGACAATTCAGTTCTGGTCATTTCAAATATCCATAGTTGTTTTCTTTGCTTCATGCATGCCCATAATTTGACCAGTCTGAAATAACTTGCCCAGGCAGTGTATATAATACAGTATACAGTATAATGCATATTGTATTACAGGTTCAACAACAAAATGAAGCCCACATATATTTCAATATTCTGCGTCGATAATAGATACTCTTTAATAAGTGGCTTCATTTGTATAAGTTGCAGGAGTTGGCTAATGGATTGGAATGGATTTAGCTCATAGTCACTTTAGTTGAGAAGAGATTGTAAATGCATGATTTTAAACATAAACCAATTTAGATTCTGAATAAATAAATGTCACATTATGCAAGCAAACAGACATTAAAAGATTATGAATGGGAGAGTTGATTTTAATACACAATAGCCAATTGTAACCAATGTTGAAAGGCGTTTTCTTTTTTTTTTTTTACAGCTAAACTTGACTGTATTGCAGTAAATCATGTATAAACCATGAATTGTGTACCATGAAGTGTACACCTTACATTAGACCCTTACATAATTTTCTCTTAATTCTCTTAGCTGTATATTCAACGCTAATAATTTTATTAGACCATTATATTGCATTAAAAGGAAAATGATATCCAACCGTGCACAAACCTACATGAACATTTTCCTAAACATGACTCACCCTGATCTTCGTACACACGTCTACACACACCTCGACAGGTGTCACAGTGATAAAACAGAGAGAGTCAACACACACTGAGTAAGCAGCTGACCTGCTGGACTACCTGGGTTTTGCATCTGTCTCACTGCACACCATGTGTTCATGTGCTGAAGACTCCTGTATGCCTGTGTCTGATACCTCCAGTAATACTGCATCCAGAAATAGACTGTAGATGTTCTGTACTCATTTACAGTAGCAGATTGTGTAGAATAAAGTTGCACGTTTTGGCTGTTTTAAAAGACTGGAATGAATTTCATGACATTGATGTATGTGTGTGTATGTGTGTGTTTGTGTGTAGGAATGGAGGGATGGTTTGTCCGCCATTGAAGATGTCCCAGGAATCCCACAATCCCACAGGCACCAATACGATTTCTTTCAGGGCTCATCTTCGCTGGAGCCAATTCAAGTGAGTCTTTTGAGAGAGAGAGAGACATAAAGAGAAAAATGTGTGTTGGTGAGGAGCGGGGGGGACCTTTGGATGAGGCTTTCCTTGAAGGTCCTGGAGAAAAGCGCAGACAGAAAGAGACAGGGATGAGGAACGGCCTGTCATCGTCGCGCAGTAGCACTGATTGATGTTCGATTCCAGTGTGTGAGAAAAGCCAGAAGGAATGGGACATTAGTAACCAGGCTGCCTGTTAAAGCAGTGATGACACGAGGTGAAAATGTTCACTGATCTCACACACACACACACACACACACACACACACACACTCAAAGGCCAGACATCTTTGTACACTTAAGCCGGAGCCAAGGGAAAACAAACACGGCTCCAGGCTCTACACAAAACATCACACTTAATACTCTTTTGACTTGATCTAACCGATCACAGTGCTCCTTGTGTCTTTTATAGGAATGACAGTTTTCCCTCATTTATCATCTCTCACACCTACAGCTCATGTGATGTGAAAAAACAAACAAACAGACAAACAAGCAATGTCTGGGATTCTGATTTAGTGCCCTGGTTTGAGCGCTCACTCCACATGATGTGCTTTGCTTAATTGGAGGATGCTGGTCAAGACAGTGGCATCAATCAAATCCATTGTAGGCCCACAGAGATGTAAATCACAGTGCGAGACAGTTGTACAATCTCAGCTGTCAGAACGAAGGATCAAACTTTTAGAGCTTTTACGTGTAATAATGTATGTAATAAGTATCAAACATGGCATGGTAGAGTATGCTTTTAAAAGTATACAGTCAACAACGGGTTGGTGTGATGCAGCTCGACATGAATTAATTAGCCATTTCGAACAATTATTACAGAACCATGTATTATATCTTAGTGTGTGTGACTTGTTTTTTTTGGCCAGGCAGTATATAATGTTCCACAAAATTATATGTGGTCCTATAATAAATGTGCTCTAGACAATTCCAATTTGATTTAAAATTTGAGGCCTGGAATATGGCCTTTGACATTCAAGAAAATCCAAGGTCATTCAGTACATTCAGGTCATCAGCTGACTTCATTTTATTGCCACATAATGTTGCTGAGTCTAGACCTGACTAACTGAAGTAGCCCCAGATCATAACACTGCCTCCAGTGACTGGTACAGTGGCCGCTATGCATGATGGGTGAATCGCTTCATGTGCTTCGCTTCTTTTACCCTGACACGCCCATCACTCTGGAATAGAGCTCAATCTGAACTCATCAGACCACATGGCCCTTTTCCATTGCTCCAAAGTCCAATCTTTATGCTTTCTAGCAAATTCAAACCTTTTTCTGATGAGTCTCATAATAAAGTTTAGTCCCAATCCTGTGCGTGCATATGGAAATGCTGTTACTTTCACTATTAAGCATAATAGCCATGGTGTGTATTCTTCATTTTTTATCATGCAACTTCACCAAGTGTTTAAGTAATCTCCAGTCATGATACACCCCCCCCTCTCACACACACACACACACACACACACACACACACACACACACACACACACACACACACACACACACACAGGATTTGATAATGTGTTGAAGGGTTCTCAACCCAGTTCCAGCAATTTCAAATCTCCTTAGCTGTTTTCTTTGCTTGATGCAACCCAATTATTTGACCCATCTGAAATGGTGACTTTTTTTTGGCAAGGTAGTGTAGAAGCGATTAAACAGTTGTTGTCTCACTTTTTTCTTTCTTCAAGTTACTACTACTAATAATAAATATAGTTGCAAGCAATGATGAGCGGGCCCAAGCACCCTGCGCCGTCACCTCTAGGGCAAAGCATCACACTATGATGTCATTCAGTGTGATGTCACTGAACGTGATGTCCCACAGAAAGTTATTAACCACTTTTCTGCAAAAGTTTGAGGCATTGTCAAAGCTGACCCTTTTGAGATATCTCAAATTTCTGCAATTTTGCATCCTCAATGTTTTTATATCACATTGGCCCGGTTTGGTGGCGATCATATAAATTCTTTAGGAAGAGTGTATCAAATTCCTTCGGGTCCATTTTGGCAAATGACACAAAATAACTGACTTCCTGATGAGTTGAGCCCAATGTGAAAGTTCTTCAGCTCAATGAGCACTAAATATCTACCGGGTTTGGGTTATATAGGTGTAGTTGTCTAGGTGTGTATGTGCTATGCAGCAAAATGTTGTGTGACTCTCAGGCATCCTAATGGAAGCAGGTTCCAACCTGTCTGCAAATTTTCATGAGTCTTTTGAGCATATGGGGGGAAAATCCTTACGAACACAAGGGCCCAAGCACTACGACATAAGCAATAGGGTCCATCACACACTATGATGACATACAGCTGATGTAATAGTGCTTCGGCCCTAGTAATAAAAAAATGCAACCACTACCCCCCCCCCACCCCCCCACACACACACAAATAAAACTGTACTGTAATCTCTAATCTCTCTCTAATAGACCACAGAAAACCTAATCAAATCACTGATCACACATGCACTTTTGAATTTTATTTTCAAATATATGTATTTCAGCTGGGACATAAAAATCAAGCACAATTAAATATTGTTTTGAAATCGGATTTGCGTTTGATGAATGACCCTAATGTCATGTAGTCGATACTGGTCCAACGTTGTTTCTTCTATGTAATTCACTATTACAAGAACAACCTAAAACCAACAGTCCCCCAGTGTTCATAATGTTATCAAATTAATGTTGCCACATCATTTTGATTGTTAAGATTTTTGGGCGAGTTATGGGTGAAAAATGCCTTTCGAGGGACATCATTAATCGTAATCTGCCTTTGTAACATTAGCTATTTGCTCAGTTACTCCATACTCATTGTTAGCCTCAAGCATGTATTAATTCATGTTTTAGCAACATGAGGACAATAAATGAATCACAAAGGCACCATTATGTACAACAGGTCCTGGGCTGGTACTGCGAGAGAGAGAGAGAGAGAGAGAGAGAGAGAGAGAGAGAGAGAGAGAGAGCCCTATCATAGTTAGGAGGTAACAAGTTTGTGTGCGTATGTTTAGGGGTCATTCGTTGTCCGGCTCTTTTGTCCTTATATGGAGTAGAAATCTGCACGGGGATTAAAATCCACAAGAGCATAATTACAAGTCAGTGTCCCACAGTGCTCTTTAATCAGTCATGCCATTTATATTTCCCAAGTATCACCTGTGTGCGTTCCACTGCATGTGTCATGTGATACAGTATGATAAAGTAACTAGTTGAGTGTGTGTGTGTGGCTGAATGTTATAAACATGACCTGACTGTGTGCTCTGAGGATGATGATAGATTTCAAGCAGATGTTGCACAGAGGTGAAGGAACAGGTTATCAGTCTGTCCTTCAAGGGCTTTGTGTTTTTTTTTTGTGGTCAAAAGTTAAGCTTGAATGTTGAAGTGAACATGTTGAGAGAGAGAGAGAGAGAGAGAGAGACGTGGATTAACGTAATCGGGTCAGTCTCTTAAGGTCATGACCTTATGCATATTTCTCTGTTATTACTTGAAATTGCTGAAATCAGGGCTGCTTAAGTTGCTACCCAGCCTCTCGTTACAGTGGGTCTAATCTGTATGCCGTGTCATACTGTCCTTGCCGAAAGCTCATGTTTCTCTCTTCACCTGCCTCTGTGCTTCAGACCCAGGGGTTCCTGCGAGAGTTTATTGTTTGTTGCCTAATGGAAAATTCCTGAATGAATATATAATCGCTCCAGCTATCCAGCCCTCCTATGTCCAACAGAAGGGTCCTCTAAGTGTTTTAAACAGCATGCTCCATCACAGACTTTGCATTTCGCATTTCATACAGAAGATCCTATTCTAGTGTAGCACAGCGAAGATATCGTTCACTTGAGCGTTCTTCAACCAGGCAGAAAATAATGGAGAAATGATGAAACAGATTCCCTGCGCCGAATCTAACTTTAGCATAATTTCCTGCAGGAAGCACAACAATCCAGATCTTGTTTTTTTATCAAACACCCGAAAAAAGAAAACGGACTTCTGGATAGAAAAACAAGGCGTGCATTACAGGAGGGAATGTGATCGAGGGGGGTGGGGGTGGGGGGGTGCAATCTGTCCCGTGGATGCGGCTCGAGCACATCTGGAAAGAATCAGAGCCGAAGAGTGCGGCCAGGAAACCTGTCAGCCAAGCAGGGGAGCGCAACCTCAAGCTTAAAGTACGGCACCGATCAACTCGATGTAGCACGCAGAACCAGCAAAAGTGCAAAACGCAGCACAGTGTAGTATCAGATTAAAGCACAGCATAAGTATAGCGAACTTTCTCTACTCACTTGAGAATAAAAATTAAAAAGTGGGATCTGAGTACAGCACTCAACAAAAGGATGAGCTGAATTTACATTGATGTATTCAGAGCTAGGCGGCACGGTGGCTTAGGGGTTAGCACTGTTGCATTGCACCTCCAGGTTCAAAGTTCGCATGGAGTTTGCATGTTCTCCCTGTGCTTATTGTGATTCCTCCGCATACTCCGGTTTCCTCCCACACTCCAAAGACATGCAGATCAGCTTAACTGGCCTTCCCAAATTGTGCAAATAGTGTGTGTGTATGAGCATCTGATTGAGTGTGTATATGTGTGTGCCCTGGGATGGATTGGCACCTTGTCCAGAGTGTACCACACCTCATGCCCTAAGTCTCCTGGGATAGGCTCCAGTCCCTCTGTGACCCTGTATACATGATAAAGCGGTATAGAAGATAAGTGAGATATTCATAGATTTGTAAATATTGCAAAAAAAATTTTTTTTAATTGTATGCACAGACACACACACATATTGACAAATCCCCATCTATCCATTTGTGTAGACATTTAAACACATACAGTGTACAGTGTAGGTTTAACACTTAAACACTCGTCCAGTGTATTTTTCCCCCTGCATATTTCAAAAAGAATTGGCCTTAATAGAAACTCATCAATCTTAGGATTCTGGTTGCAGTGTATTTTTCCACCAACTTAAGGAACAAATGGAACCACCACAGTAATGACTGGAAAAATGGAAGCCAATGGCAGCAACCAAATGTCGTTGTTAAATCCATCATGGTTGAAATGTGAGAATTATTATTGGTGCTTTATCTGATTGAAAATAAAAGCATTCTATGTGGACCTTTTATATAATGTAATTTGCAAAAGTCTTAGGCACCCTGTGTGTTTTTTAGCCGTGGGTCTGTGTGCATTCCTCCTTACTTCCTTCCTCCAGTCCAAAGATTAAACTGACTGGTGTTTCTAAATAGCATATAAGGTGTGAATGAGCGTGTGAGTGTGTACAAGTCTCCTGGGATAGGCTCAAGGCCCCCTACAACTGTATATACAGGATAAAGCGGTATGGAGAATGAATGAGTGAGTACAAAAAAAATTGCATGCCAGAAAAGAAAGCAGCACATTATATAAGCGATCACATTTCAGACAAAACAAAAAACAAAATGGAAGCTGCTGGATTTTGCATGCAAAAATTTTCAAAGATTTCAAAGAAGTAGGTGCTCAGTCCTCAGAAGAACTGTGTGTGGTTCTGCAGGATGCTCAGTAAAACTTAGTAGCTAATTTCCTTATACTGTAAAAAATCCACAAATTGTACCTGAGAATAAAATGTCTCAAAGCATCGTCACAGCAAATGCTGACTTTGTTTCTTGCATTTATTTGCATGTGCACAGTACTGTATACAGGGGCTGTTCAAATCAAACCCGGGACTTTGATTGTGCAGAATAATATATCAAAGTTATAACATAGTTATAGTAAATTCCCATTACAGTGGCACCTTGGATTGCGAGTAATGTGGTTTGTGAGTGTTCCACAAGATGAGCAAAGATTTTTAATAAATTTTGACTTGAAAGACGATCAAGTCTTGGTTTTACGCATACCGAGTATCATGTATCACGCATGCGCTTTGTGTTTTGACGCCGAGTGTCACATGATCACAACTGATCCAGTGGTTTTTCTCTCTCTTGCGCTGCGGAATTGTGGAGAATCTCCTGCTCCGTTTTAGTGCGTGTCTCTCACTGGTATAATCAACATCCGTGCATCACCAGCAAATCAAGCAGTGAGTGACGGCGCTCTAAGCCAATGAGTGAGTGACAGCGCTCTAAGCCAATGAGTGAGTGATGGCTCTCTAAGCCAGTGACTGGTTAACGGTGCTCTAAATAAATAGTCATTATTTCATATATGGAAATTAGCTTTGGTTTACGAGTGTTTTTATATACAAAAGGTGTAAAGATTTCAATGTAGAAGGATTTCTCATTACGCCGGAGCTATCCATTAGTTTTCAAGGATGTTCATGGGAACGACTACAGTGGGATCACCATTCATGGACATCTGTTCTGCTGTAAAATGTTTACACCATTCAAACGTAAATGTCAATCAGTTTTCTTTCTTCATTCAGTCCCGGTCCCGGGTTTGACAAGAACGACCTTTACAGTAAACATTTGGGACTATCACGAAGTCTTAAGATCTGAAAGTCCAATTCTCTCTCAGAAATTAATGCAGTTTTACTTCCTTGGGCTGTATTTAGATGGTAAAGGCAAAACACCAACAAACTAAACTGTCCTTGTTTTGTATGTATGATCAAGTCAGAATGCATAGCCAATCAGCATCAAACAGTTGAGATAGCACCGCCCGCCATGCACTGTCAGGTCCTCGTGCATTTGTTCCATCTGTTTCATTTGGTACTGGACTTTTAACCAAAACAAAAAGGCACAGTTCCAGTTTCCTGCTGCCAAAAAAATTCCTGAGACTGTTAATCAGTTTTGATTGACTTCACATGCTTTCTCTTTTCTTTTCTAAAAAGTAAACATAAGACTTCCACATCTAACCAGATTCTATTCAATCCGGGCCTCTTTCCCACCCCTGCAGTCCTTGTTGCGGGTCACGAAAAGAGAAGTAGTGAACAGGACTTGACTGTTTCACCCTGCTCACAGTGAAAGGCAGAGGCTTCACTCAGTAGAGCTCGGAGAAATGTTCTCCCAAGCACGGATCTGTATGTGTAGTATGTTTCATATTATGTTACGCGATTCCGTAACTGTAATCAGCTCTTATTAAACCTGGCTCTGAATGTACATATGGTGTTTAGGACTTGGGTGGTGCTGGTATTGTTCTAGAAAGAGACAGTAGATTGATGTATTGCCCCTTCTGATCATTAGGCGTGAACATTTATCAAGATAGAAACTGAGAAACTAGAAGGGCTGCAGAGCGAGTGAACATTTGGCAACTGATTAAGGATCTTTCTGTACCCAGTAGACAGTCTTTCTTTCTTAGTATTTCAACACAAGGTTTATTTCTTGAATAACAACTCTGCCATGTTCCTGAGTTATTCGTCACATTCCCACCCAGTGCATGTATATCTCATGTACCAATTTCTCTCTTTTTTTTTTTTCAGAGAAATCCTATGATTTATGATGCCGTCTCACTTGTGTCCTTAGTTTACCTTTGAAAATAGGCATTAACAACAAAGACAGGAACTTCATACTGTTGTACTTCCCCTCTTACAGCACATTACACAATCTGGCAGGACCAAATTCCACATTATTCATCGTTAACATGAACAATGGCCTGCCCCGGCACACCGATTACATCCAACATCCTAGCTGAAAGATATTGTAGTAGCGGTGACTGAGCTTGCTATTCCTTCTTATCATTCAGTCACTGTCACTAACACAGTCTGAATGTTCATTTCCTGTCACCAAGGCAACCTGCATCATAACAGCAAGACTACAAGAGCACGGCTCGTCCTCCACCAAGTATTAGATATATTTCATAACCTTATCATTGCTTCTTTTCTCCACAGAATTCCCAACCCGGCAACTTGCAGCTAGATGGCAATGGCTCAGTGTTGATGGATGACAATTCCAGCCAATCGTCAATCACTGCAGACAGTGAAGAGGAGCGGAGGAGTGCCTTAGAGAAAAGCATGTATGTCTGCAGTATATTGAACATTATTACACCATTATTACAGTGTCTGGTACGCACTTACACACCACTTTAAAACTTTCCACAATTTGTCGTGTTACAAATTTGAACTAAACTTTGATGAATCAATAGATAAATACAAATTAAAAACCTAAAAGTGATTGCTCTTTACTTTGAGAACATCATCCTTATATAAAGCATGGTGGTGGTTGCATCATGTTGTAGAAAGACATGACATAAGAGATGGAGCAATAAAATACAAAGCATTTCTAGAGGAAAACTGTAAAAATGAGAAGGAGCTTTACCTTCTAATAGGCCAAGGGTGTGGGCTCACTCACACTTTTGCCTAAGAACACAGCCATGATTCAAGAATGGTACAAAAACATCCTCCAAGAGAAACTTCCCCCAACCATCCAAGAACAGTTTGGTGACAAACAGTGCCTTTCCATCATGATGGAGCACATTGTCATAAGGCAAAAGTGATACGTAAGTGGCCATGTGAACAAAACATCAAAATATTGGGGCTCTAGACAGAAAACTCCCCAGACCTTAATCCCATTGAGAAATTTTGATCAATGCTCAAGAGGAGGGTAAACGAACAAAACCCCACAAATTCTGACAAACTACAAGCATTGATTATACAATAATGTTAAGAGTTAAAATTATGCAAAGATGCAAAAATATTTGCATTGTTAACTTATCTTTTTCTGGATGTCTGCACTTTGCCGTGGCCACATCCGGGCTGATGGTCAGAAGGGAAAAAGATGGGTGAACAATGCAAATATTAACTCTGTGCATAAACTTGCATAAATGTCAATAAAAGCCCATAACACTTTTTGTAATTTTTGTAATGTTTGTAATTATACTTCAGTATACCATAGTAACAGCTGATAAAAAAGATCTAAAAACATTCATGCAGCAGACTTTGAGAAAATTAAAATTTGTGTAATTCTCAAAACATTTGTCCAAGGCTGTAGTAGTTAATGGCTTATATGAAAGTAGACATACAGGACTTTAAATGTGATGATTTTATGTGGCAGTTGTATATAGTGTTTAACCAGCTCAAACGCTTTAGTCTGCTGTCTGCTTTATCATCATACCGTATCAAACGCAGTCACATCCTTAGTCAAACAAAGACTAACAGTCTACTACATACACAGTCATGAGACTCTAAACACAGTCATGAGACTCTATACACAGTTCTGATTGTCTATATACAGTCCTGATACTCTATACACAGTCATGGAACTCTATACACAGTCCTGAGACTCTATACACAGTCCTGAGACTCTCTATATAGTCCTGATTCCCTATATACAGTCCTGATACTCTATACACAGTCCTGATACTTTATACACAGTCCTGATACTCTCTCTATAGTCCTGATTCCCTATATACAGTCCTGATACTCTATACACAGTCCTGATTCTCCATACACTGTCCTGAGACTCTATACACTGTCCTGAGACTCTATACACTGTCCTGAGACTCTATACACAGTCCCGATACTCTATATACAGTCATGACACTCTGTATACAGTCATGATTCTCTATATACAGTGTATCATGAGATTCTATACACAGTTTGGATACTCTATATACAGTCATGAGATTCTGTATACAGTCATGACACTCTATATACAGTCATGACACTATATACAGTCATGACACTCTATATACAGTGTATCACGAGATTCTATATACAGTCATGATACTCTATATACAGTCATGAGATTCTATATACAGTCATGACATTCTATATACAGTGTATCATGGGATTCTATATACAGTCATGATACTCTATATACAGTCATGAGATTCTATATAGAGTCATGACATTCTATATACAGTGTATCATGGGATTCTATATACAGTCATGATACTCTATATACAGTCATGAGATTCTATATACAGTCATAAGATTCTATATACAGTCATGAGACTCTATATAGACTATATTTTACATGCTGCATTATGTGTACATCTGCAGAGACTTCCTTTTTGAACATCATACTTAAACATTGTGCTTCACCCTTCCTCAGAAAGCGTTAGTCACATTGTATGTGCTATGCTTAAGTGAATTACCTGACGCTGAATCAATACCTGGTGAAACATACTGGCTGCAGAACTATTTTCAGATCAAACAGATGAAAACCTTTTCTCCTTTCTTTTCTTTGCAGGTATGTGCTTGAAGAGTTGATTGAGACAGAGAAACTGTATGTAGTTGACCTGGGGCTCATAGTGGAGGTGAGTGACCAGATGCCAAATTATACAGGAAAATAAAATATTTATTATATACGCCGCCCACATGTTCTTTCCTGAAATTATGTCTAGTTCTGTACAAAAGTCTTGAGCCACCTCTCATTTCTTCATATTTTCCTTCCTCGGAGCCACACTTTCTTATATTTCTATTGTATTTAATGTTGTCTTGGAGAATAGTTCACCAGGCTAGCTGAAGAACCTGACCAGTTTCTGAGGAATGTCTTTTGTTTAAGCCACACAGAGACCGATGAATTATTCAAATATTTAAAAAAAACAGAAACGTAAAACATGAACCAGTGAGAAACAGATGATCAGGCTAGTGATTAGTCAAGTCAAGTCAAGTCAATTTTATTTATATAGCGCTTTTAACAATTGACATTGTCGCAAAGCAGCTTTACACAATAAAAAGAAGTAAGTCTGTATGCAATGTGTATGAATCAAAATGATAAGATTGTCCCTGAGCAAGCCGAGGGCGACGATGGCAAGGAAAAAACTCCCTGGAGTTTTTAATAGGAAGAAACCTTGAGAGGAACCAGACTCAACAGGGAACCCATCCTCATCTGGGTGATAACAAATAGCCGGGATTGGTCAGCATAATAATGTGTACTGGAAGTTCAGTGTAACAGGAGATGTGTTAAAATTAAAATTAAAAAGAGTCCAGTTTGTTCTTGGAGGCTCAGGTAGACTGTAGGAGATTCCAGTCCTGAGCTATCGAACAACTGAAGTCACAGGTCCCCAGAGCATCAATCGATGATAGGACAGTCTTGATGGAAACCATCCCCAGCCACCATACGAATCCAGGCAGACCACACGGGGCATCCATGCGACGAGATCTCCAACCAGAAGCAGGACTCCAGGACCGGTTAGACGGGTCCAGAGGGCAGAGGGGTCTGGATCACTGGCAACTCAGGAGCGAACATGTATAGCTCGACAGAGAGAGAGAGAGAGGGAAGGAGAGAAGGAGAGAGGGAGAGAGAGAGAGGGGAGAGAGAGGAGAGAGGAGAGAGCAGAAAAGGAGAGAGCAGAAGATAAGGAGAGATGGCAGTTAGGTATGGTCACAGTCAACATGTATAAGGTGAATGTATATTAGTGCAAAGTCCAAGCAGGGACTCCGGCAGGACTAACTATAACAGCATAACTAAAAGGGAGAGCCAGAAGGAAACACAGACATGAGGGTTCCCTGAGATGTAAAGCAACCAATCACCTCACCGTCAACAAACCTGAGTGAACAATGAGAGTGGGGAGGACAGCATCTAAACATACCAGTTCACCAGAATATGTCCATGAGTCCGCCAGATCTGCTCCTTTACCTAAGGTTAATCTATTTACAAAAATGCTTGGCTAAATAAATAAGTTTTTAGCCTAGACTTAAACACTGAGACTGTGTCTGAGTCCCGAACATTAATTGGAAGACTATTCCATAACTTTAGGGCTTTGTAAGAAAAAGCTCTGCCCCCTGCTGTAGTTTTAATAATACGTGGTACTGACAGGCAGCCTGCATTCTTTGATCGGAGTAGGCGTGGCGGATCGTAAGAGACTAACAGTTCACTCAAATACAGTGGCGCGAGACCATTTAGTGCTTTAAACGTCAAAAGTAGTATCTTAAAATTGAAATTTCACAGGGAGCCAATGCAGTGTAGATAAGATGGGGGTGATGTGCTTGTATCTTCTGGTTCTAGTGAGGACCCTCGCTGCTGCATTCTGCACCAACTGAAGCTTGTTTATACACCTAGTTGAACAACCAGACAGTAAGGCGTTATAATAGTCCAACCTAGAGGTGATAAAAGCATGAACTAATTTTTCTGCATCATTTAGTGACAGTATATTTCTTATCTTGGCAACATTTCTAAGGTGAAAGAAAGCTATCCTGGTGATATTATCTACATGAGCTTTAAATGAAAGCCTGGAATCTATAATCACACCAAGGTCTTTTATTGTTGCACTTGATGGAACAGAAAGGCATCTAATGTTACAGTGTGATCAGAAAGTCTTACTTCTAGCTACTTGTGGTCCTATGACCAGAACTTCTGTCTTATCAGGATTAAGCAGAAGAAAATTAATTAACATCCAGTCTCTTATGTCCTGCACACACTGCTCAATTTTAGCAAACTGGTTTCTCTCATCTGGTTTTGCGGAGACGTATAATTGTGTGTCATCAGCATAACAATGAAAACTAGAGAGGTACATTTTCTGAAGAAAATGTGAGTGGTGCTTGCTGTGACATCATGGAGCTTTCCATGTCATAGTCATTGATGTAGCTGATGTCATAGCTGATGTTGGTCTCAATGTAAAGTCTATGGGACTTTTTTGGACTTTTTATGGCCCACCCCATAGAAAAGTCATAGCACCCCATTGCCGAACAAGCCGCACAATTTGACACCTCATTCATGGGTCTACGACAAACGGTGTGGGACTAGTTACGTGCCAAACTTTCACATGGAAGAAAAAAAAAAACTAATAATAAGCCTGAGAGATTATAATAGTAGTGCTTCACTTTCGCAAGCACCACTAACTAATACCATGTTTTACAAATTATGTTGCCCAGAGGAATCATGGAAAGGGAAAAAACCAGTGGGCCTAAAACTGAACCTTGTGGAACACCAAACTCCACTAGAGAACATGAGGAATGGTCACCATCTAAATCTACAAACTGATAACGATCAGTCAAATAGGATCTGAGCCACAAGAGGACACTTCCCTTAATTCCTACTACCTTTTCTAATCTGTGAAGGAGAATACTATGATCAATGGTGTCAAAAGCTGCACTGAGGTCCAGTAACACAAGTATAGTGACGCAACCCTGATCAGAGGCCAATAGGAGGTCATTTATTACTTTAACAAGTGCTGTCTCTGTGCTGTGATGAGGCCGAAATCCAGACTGATACATTTCATTTATGCTATTTCTATGTAGATGTGAACATAGCTGCTGTGATACTACCTTTTCCAGAATCTTGGAGATAAAGGGGAGGTTTGATATCGGCCTGTAATTAGAAAGCTGACAGGGGTCAAGGTCAAATTTCTTGTTTAGCGGTTTAATAACGGCTAATTTAAAGGATTTGGGAACATACCCACTGCTGAGTGAACAGTTAATTACTTTCAACAGGGTTAGGGGTTCTGTTATTGCGGTGTGTCGGTATAGGATCTAATATACAGGTTGCTGATTTTGAAGAAGAGATGAGTGAAATTAGTTCTCTCGCTTCAAGGGGAGTAAAGTGTTCTAAGTTCTGATGTGACGCCGTTAGTTCATCTGTATTACTTAAATTGTCTGGTTTCAAAGCCTGAATTTTTTTACTAATATTTATGATTTTGTTATTGAAAAAGTTCATGAAATCCTCACTACTGCATGATGTTGTTGTGGAGATTTCTGCAGTGGTCTTATTTTTAGTTAATTTAGTGGTATTAAATAAAAATCTTGGATTATTTTTGTTATTTTCTATAAGACTGGAGAGATCTGTTGATCCAGCATCACTGAGAGCTTTTCTATAGTTCAGGATGCTCTCCTTCCATGCTATTTGGAATACTAACAATTTAGTTAGTCGCCATTTATGTTCTAATTTTCTAGCGGTTTGTTTTAAAGTGCATGTGTGGTCATTATACCAAGGAGCAAGTTTCTTATCTCTAATCATTTTCTTTTTAACATTATCTAAGCTATAACAAAGTGTTGACTCTAGATATTCAGTCGCCTGATCGATTTCTCCTGGAGGTGGAAGGCGACATTGCTAACCACTACACTACCATATTGCTATGCAATTGTTGTCGTTGTTGGACTTTCTCGGTTTCCCCATGTTCCCCCACATGACTTGCACTCCAACAATGACAACACTTACGTAGCAAGCACAGTAATGTAGTGGTTAGCACTGTCGCCTTGCACCTCCAGTGTCTGGGTTTGATTCTCGGCCAGAACCAAAAACATTGCTACTGTATTTTTTACAGTAAACCTCAACAACAGCTGCCATTTTTTTTATCGTAAAATTTACAGTTTTTTTTTTTTACAGTGAAATAACGGTGCTACCATATTTTTCACGGTAAAATTCTGGTAACCACAGCTGCCAGTGTTTTACAGTGTACTGACTCCAGTATGGACATAAATGCTGTCCTCAGAGGGTCTTCTGGATTCTCAAAATGAATGTTAATGTCTCCAGCAATTAACGCTTTGTCTACAGAAACAACAAGGTTTGAGAGGAAATCTGCAAATTCACAGAGAAACAGCTGCCTTCATGTTACTATAGAGAGCTTCAAATGCATAAAATTTAAATCTGTGTTTTTGTACGATAGACAGATTATGGTTATAAATAACTGCGACTCCTCCTCCTCTACCAGTTAGCCGAGGCTGGTGTATGTAGCTGTATCCAGGAGGACTCGCTTCATTTAGAGCTACATACTCGTCCTGTTTAATCCAGGTTTCTGTTAAACATAATATATCAAACTCCTGATCTGTGATAGTTTCATTAATAATAACTGCTTTAGATGCGAGAGATATTTAACAGTCCGAGCTTCAGATCAGAGGTGCGGCTGCACATTCAGTGTGATCTGAGTTTGTGGTGTCGATGTTAATTAAATTACTAAAACAGACTTTCTGAGTCTTTCTAAATTTATGTTTGTGTTTATCTCGGGGAACAGACACAGTCTCAATATGATGAACCCTGAGTCCCTGAGTGACGACTCTATGCAGCTAGCAGACGGTTGGTTTAGCCTGTCTGTCTACTCCCTGATTAACTCGGCCTCTTCTGAGACTATGTGCTATACTGCAAGAAATGAGAGCAGCACCTTCCCGAGTGGGATGGACACCGTCCCGCCCTAACAGGCCAGTTTTGCCCTCAAAGGTCTTCCAGTTGTCTATGAAGCCCACGTTGTTTTTGGGGAACCACCTGGACATCCAGCGGTTTAGCGACCATAACCTGCTGTAAGCTATGTGGCCACGTCTCATTGGGATGGGACCAGAGCAAACTACTTCTTCAGACATCGCCTTCGCTATTTTAAACACCTCTGTAAAGTTACTCTTGCTAACCTCTGACTGACGAAGGCGTATATCATTAGCTCCAGCATGTACCACTATCTTAGAGAACATATGCTGTCCTAGAGCCCTAAGATTACCTGCTATGTCCGGTGCTCTGGCTCCCGGGATACACCTGACCACTGCCGCTAAAGGCCTAGCTGATGTCACGTGCCTCAGTATTGAGTCTCCAATAACCAGAGCTCTTTCAGGTTTCTCAGCGGGTGCATCACTGAGGAGAGCGAACCTGTTGGACACGTGAAGCGTTAACCTTAGCGTTAGCTTTGGCTGAACGAGTATGGTGCCGAGTCGTCACCCATTCGCCCTGCTGTGAGGCTCTACTGCCGGAGTCGGGGGCTGGTTATCTCCACCTGTGGCACCCAGACTTTCCGCTACGGGAATAACACTGCTCTCGCGCTCTCTAACCCTCTCTAGAGTCTGGACGCGCTCCTCTAATACTGATATCTTCTCCATCAGGGTGCTCACTAACACACACCTATCACAAAAAAAATATCAGTAACGACGGAGGAAGAATGTCTAAACATCCTGCACTCCACACACTGAGCGAGCTGAATGGTGGACATAGTAACGTACCTTTGTGCCGGAGTTTATTAGATGTCTAAAATTGTTTTCCGTTAGTTTATATAAAAGCAGACACTTTGCTTTCTATAAGTATATACTGTATTTTTCACGTCTGTGAGGCGAGTATACATGGAGTTTGGGGTTAATTTTCTGAAGCGCTCAAGTTAGCGCACCCTGTTTACTTTCATTATTTAAAAAAATAAAGGCTATGTAGCTTATACAGTTTTATTATATTGTTTTTGAACATTAATCTGGCAAACTTTTTCTGATGCACACCCTGGCTATGCTAGTGTTACACATTATTGAATCTAAAGGCTAGATATAAAGGTATACATTTACTTTGCTTAAATTTGATGCAAATAAGAAACGGTTATATGTATTACAATAATTTTAGTACTGTGATTGTAAATTCGTTTAATGTTTCACTTGTATTGCATAAGGTTTTGCCAGCGGTGGTACAGTGCAACGGGGGTCATTATTTATTAAAGAAAATTATGATGATCAAAAACAGCCTACTGCATTTCATTCTCATAATAACGCAAAAAGACAAGCGGGACTGAATGACATGGACATCTGTTGATGCAGCAGCACGTCCTGACAATGTTCTGATTTTATGGTCATTTAGTTTAATTTATTTCAGTTAGTAAATCTACTACAAATTTAAAGAACACAAAGTATAAGATGACCCAAAACCCTACACGCGTAGCTTTTCTAAATACATTTGATAAAATCTAAAGCCTCACTGTGTTAATGTTTACTTTGCTTAAATTCGATACTAATCAAATTTAGGTCTCCATTTGTACTGTAATTTTGTACTGTGATTATGAATTCTGTTAAGTACAATGTAACACTTGATTTTATCCGCTACTGTGTGCAGCACAAAAGGAGCTGCGGCTCATTAATCCTTGAGAGAATGAACTCAGGCCTGAGGCGTCGGTCTATAGTTATATAGCGCCACTCAGTGGTAAAAGCCAGCAAACGTATAAACTCAAATGCTGTCGCCGTGAGGCACGACGGTAAAACTAAAGTACCGCTTGTCTATCATCTGTATTGGTGCATTATCATCCTGATGCATGGCACCGCCTTCAGGATACAATGTTTGAAGCATTGGGTGCACATGGTCCTCCAGAATTATTCGGTAATCCTTGGCAGTGACGCGCCCATCTAGCACAAATACTGGGCTTCGGGAATGGCATGATATTGCAGCCCAAACCATCACTGACCCGCCCCCATGCTTCACTCTGCGCATGCAGCAGTCTGGGTGGTACAGTCGCTTCTTTGGGACGTCTCCACACCGTAACTCTCTCGGATGTGTGAAAGACAGTGAAGGTGGACTCATCAGAGAACAATACATGTTTCACATTGTCCACAGCACAAGATTTTCACTGCTGCCACCATTGAAATCAACGTTTGGCAATGGCACGAGTGAATCATGAAAGATTTAGTTATAGCAGCCCGGCCGTGTACATCGACCCTGTGGAGCTCCAGACCTACAGTTTTGGTGGAAACAGGAGAGTTGAGGTGCACATTTAATTCTGCAGTGAGTTGGGCGGCTGTATGTGGGTTTATGTTTTTTGGATACAATGTTGGTTCGCACCCTGACATCCCTTTCAGACGGCTTCCTCTCGCGACCACAGTTACTCCTGTTGGATGTGGTTCGTCCTTCTTGGTGGTGTGCTGACGTTACCCTGGATACCGCGGCTCTTGTTACATCACAAAAACTTGCTGTCTTGGTCACATATGCGCCAGTGAGACGCACCAACAATTTGTCCTCTTTTGAACTTTGATATGTCTCCCATAATGTTGTGTGCATTGCAATATTTTAAGGAAAACTGTGCTGTTACTCTGCTGATTAAACCTTCACACTCTGCTCTTACTGTTGGAATGTTACACATCACTGAAGATCAGCCACCAGCCTGCTCAGATTTAGCAATGAAACCTCAAACACTAAATTGTCCAGTTGACAAATGTACATTATTTATTTTTAATCAATCCACCTTCTTAACATATTACCTCCCTAAAAATAAATAAATACATGAATAAATAAATTGTCCTGAAGACAAAAAGCTGAAGAAAAGTTGTTTGTCCTATTCCAGCACTACATCATGCTTTCTTTAATAAAGTGGCCGCTTGTGTTTTTTTTTAGTAAAAGTCTCAGTTTACATATGGAGGCTTTGCTCATCATGTTGTGTGCATGGCAGCTAGATGATCTGTGGTGGATCGGCACACTTCATAACAAAGCCTGCGCTCGGTATTTGTTGAGGAAGTGGGCAATAAATCCATAACATTAAGCAGAGGTGAAAAACAAGCTGGTCGGTTTAGGTGCAAATAACATAAACAAGTCAAACTCAGTGATATCAGTGATACAGAACTGCATGAAAAGCTAAGAGCATGAAAGACTAAGAAAAAGAACAGCTTGATAAATGAAGAACTGCTTGGTGCATCTCCTTCAGGTTGGCTCCAACATGCTTGCTGACAGGGAGAGAAACACGCACAGACCTAGAAAACAAAAGAGAAGGAAACGAACCATAGTGCCATGTAAGCAATGAGATAGAACTCCCAGAGAATAAAGAAGGAAACCTGGGAAATTTAACACCATCTAGGGGAAATGTAAGAAGTCACTAACAAGTACCTAACAGTAACGACCGCTAAGGAACAGAGCCTGTGTACATCACGGCTGGGTGAGTGAGCTGAGAGTGCTTGCGTGTATCTCATTTCCAGGACTGTATCCTTCAAGGGACACATTTGAAGGCTGATCACATCGTAGCATCACACTATGTGACCTGAAAAAGGCGGATGCAACAATGATGGATGCAGAACCCAAGGATAATAAAAATAAATATAGGATTAAAATAAAAAATATAAAGAGATTTATCAAGAAGGAGTAAAATAAAATAAAACAACAGGATCTCCGTGTAATCCGCTCCCTGAGAGACAGGTTTTCATGAAACGTGGCTGTGTGATGTTACATGCCATTAACCAACAGCAGCTGCTCCCATCTGACAAATGTTTTTTTTTAAACCACAATCATTGTGATTTCATAGATAAATGACACTTCATATTGCATTGAAACAATGGTGACGGCAAAACAGCTGGTGATGCAATTAGGAAATTCTCTGTAGACCAGACCAGACCATCTCAGCCAGCGAAGGACACAAGCCTAGAGACTGTGTAGACTACTTCCTTCAAAGGATGCCGTCCTGGAATTGAAATACACCCCTTATACGCTGCGTCTGTGTGTGAGTTCAGTAATCAAATGAAAGAGATTGTGGAGTTGGAGGCCTTGGCGGCCATGTTTGAAGGCTGCATGCTGGTGTGAATAATGTATGTAGACAATGATTCTAGTTTTATTCGCTATCTTCAACTTCAACAGTAATCTTCTTCTAGTAAAATAATCATGAAATAGTTACAGCACCACCTGCAGTAGTCCTCATTTTAACTCTTGTGGTCACCTAGGAAAGACAGTTACAACCTGTGAGTTTTCAATAGCTTTCCAAAGCCTACGAGAGCAGAATGGTGTACAGAGCAGGGTGTCCTGACGTCCCGCAGTGTGCCCTTTTTAAGTGGGAATGAAGCTAGAGTCTTTAAAAGCCTAATTCTCATCTCCAGCTCCCCTGATGTTCCATTCTCAGGCACCTTCTGCATATTGAAGCTTATGAAACTCTTTATGATGGGCAGGTGATGATGATGATGATGATGATGATGATGAGAGACTTGAGTGACCAATTTCAATGATATCCTTGTCTAATCCATTAATTAAATTATCCTCTTTGTTAAAGATTTCAAGCTCTAACATTAATAAGGTTTTGCAATAAATTTCAGATCAACATGACCACAACTAACAGGATCTCACCAAACAAGTGGATATCTGTGTTAGGTTTTAAATGAAGACGAAGTGTGTCCAAGTTTTAAGCTAAGAGGAGAAGAGTTTAACTTGTTGTCTCCGCTGCACCTTGATACACTTACCGGTCCGGGCCGATCGACCGAGAGAGACAAACACACACACACACACACACGCAGGCATGATGTCTGAAGATCTCTAGTTTATTCTCAGCAAGGAGAGCAGATTTAAACGGTGCTACGTCCTGAACATCAAAAGAACCCGTCATTCACATGTCAGTGATGGAGAGACCCGGAGATTAAACTAAAGGGTTCTAGCAGACAAGAGCCATTTGGATGTAAACTCGTCTGGGTAGAGGATAGAAGGCGTAAGGAAGCACAGTGGGGGGGGGGGGGGTTCTCAGGGCACAGGAATCTTCTTATTAGATTACAATGTCTTAATATTATAAAACCTTACAATCTGTCTGAGAAGAACATTTGTATTCTTCACACTCATGTCTGAAAGATTGTGATAAAAATGGACAATATGTGTCTCTGTGTGTGTGTCTGTATGTATGCGTGTTCAGGTGAGCTCTTGTGTAATCTTGCTGTAATCTGACATGCTGTGCTAAAGAGATTTCCACGGTGAAGGTTCTTAGTAAAGGACTTGCACATGTCCAGTAAATACCCCGGGTAAGAGGATTACATTTCAATATTCTACTTGTTGTAATGAATTTACTGTTTTGTTAGGATATTTCATGGTTCCTTTAGTTCCCGAAAACAAAAAACGCATCTTCATCTTGGTCATTTTCCCTGCAGCTAAAGGCCATGTCAATGAACTAGGCACAGGTGTCATCACTCACTCATTATCAGCTCATTCTCTGCAACTCCTTTATCCCCTCACAGATCAATTTCATTCTATTTGGTGAATCTTATATAAGTCGATATGCAACTATTTAGATTGCTGTGAATATTCCTACAAATACAGTAATTATTTATGAAGATGGTATATATAATTTAATTGGCTATGGGTTCAGAACCAAACTTCAAGGGCTAAGTTTTATGGACACAATACTGGGCTTATGTGTTTTATTCTTAATTTACAGTACATACATTTTAAGGTAGAAGTTTTAAAAATTCAAATCTAGTTTTAAGATATATTGTGTAAATTTCAAGACTCAGAGTTTATTGTTAAGGTTTTATGGCTTAATTGTCTAGACTACACTCTTACAGAATTTATAGAGTTTAAGTTCTAAAACTAAGATTTAAAGTGAATGTTTTAGGGCTTAAATATTAGGAAATATGTTCATTGCATTTCTCAACATAAGGCTACTGCTTTGTGTAGGAGACATAATATGTAAAGTTTAAATTAAATGTATATATATATAATTTAAGAAAATGTGAGTGTAAAATTAAAGTAATTAAACTTGTTTTTGTAACATAAAAAAAGAAAAGGTTAATATAATACATGTATATATTGTAAATATGTGGCCATTAAGAATGCACACTTATTCCCGCAAAAGGCCACAATTCGTCTCACGCAGTGCCACGGAATCCCACAAGCACCATTTAAGAATTTAAATAAATGTGTTGTGCTTCACTGAATAAAAAAAAACAAAACAAAGAGCTACATCTCTGACCCTACAGGCCTCAATGAACATGTTCAATATTAAAGTGCATGACAGCATAATTACAAGAAGACTAAATAAGTATGGTTTGTTTTGAAGGGTTTCCATGAGAAAGCCTTAAAGCCTTTTCCGTCTAAACCGCCCACAAGCCACAAGGCTTCTGGAACAATGTCCTATGAACTCTTATGTATACCAGAGTATTCTAGAGGCAAATGTGAGTCCATCTGTCTGACAGCTAAAGCTTGATCAGATTTCATGCAGCCGAACAAAGATCCTGAGCACACCAGTAAATGGCTGAAAAATATAAGAATCAAGGTTTTGGAATGGCCTAGTCAAAGTCCAGGCCTCAACCCAATTTAAGACAGCTGTGCATGTGGCTTCATTTTTGTTAAATAAAAACATAAATTTTACTATTATTTATCATCTGAGGTTATATTTGGGGGTACTAACTTTTGAACGTGATCGTACATATAATGGATTTACAGTGTGAAGTTTTTAATGTATGCATCATTTAATGTTTGCGTGACCTGGAAGGCGTCTAATAGTGTTAACTGCTGCTTATGACTTATCACACAGCAGCGTAGCATTTCAAGACTCAGAGTTTATTGCTACATTTTTACAGTCTAATTGTCTAATTGTGTAGACTAAGTTCTTGCATAGTTTTTTGCTGACTTATTTTCAGAACTGGTACATGTTTACGTCGCGTGTTGGTTGACATTCCCTTCTGACATGTAAATCCAGCATAATTTTCATGCGGTACGTAGAGAGTTGAATGTGGCATCGATGTCACAGTATAGGGTTCGGAAATAGAGTTCAACAAATACAACTAAAATATTCACTAACTCATGCCTCATCACACAGCAGCATAGCACACTCAGAGCAAACCTCTACACTGTTCTGTATACTTACGTTTAGATGCATACAAGCAGCTGGTGTTATTGTGATTCACAGGAGAGAGAGAGAGAGAGACAGAGAGAGACAGAGAGGGAGAGAGAGAGAGAGAGAGAGAGAGAGAGAGAGAGAGAGAGAGAGAGACAGAGAGAGAGAGAGGGGGGGAGAGAGAGAGAGAGAGGGAGAGAGACAGAGAGAGAGAGAGAGACAGAGAGAGAGAGAGAGAC
>JAAGKR010008635.1:0-30309 GCA_011419295.1 Clarias macrocephalus | reverse complement strand
GTACTCTGCTGAATCAAAGTGCACACTCTTGCTAGGAGCAAATGACCTGCTGGTGAACAAATTCAATTCATGGAGATAATGAGAGCGAGAGAGAGAGACAGAGAGAGAGAGAGACAGAGAGAGACAGAGAGAGAGAGAGAGAGAGAGACACAGAGAGAGAGAGAGAGAGAGAGCATAATCGGTTCTGAGCCCGTGTCAAAACTCAATTTGTCATAATTTGGTAAACATATAGGAATGCTTCAGGGAGAGAGAGAGAGAGAGAGATTGAACATGTGTGCAATCTACACGTACACACACACACACACACACACACACACACACACACACACAGTGGGTCGCATGCTTTGAATTATTGTACATTTGTATCAAGTGCCAACTGCTACAGACCAGACCCCCTCTCTCTCTCTCTCTCTCTCTCTCTCTCTCTCTCTCTCTCTGTCACACACACGTTCCATTGTAAGTTTAAAGTCACACACATGCACAAGTAATTATGTACGCATAGCGATCTAGCAGTCTCCGTCTCTGTCTCTCTGACTCTCTCCTTATTTGTTCTCTGTCTATGTCTGTCTTCTTCGTTCATTACATTGGCACCTCAGAAACTCTCTCCCTCTCTCTCTCTCTCTCTCTCTCACTTCTTCCTTCCTACTCTCTCGCTACTCTCTGTAAAAGTATATGTAATAGTTAAATGCTTGCTTATGGTTCATTCAAAAAAGTTTGTTTTTAGTGCAATTTTTATTTATTTATTTATTTTATTTTTAATGAACCATAGAAACTTGCAATAATATTCCAAATTCTTTCCATAGATTTATTTCGGGTATAGCGGATATGATTAGAATGCGCTGAAACGGCCTCCGTATTTGCCGGACAATCTTACCGTACATGCAGAGGGAGGCAAGGGACACAGATCCTGTACTTGGGTACAAATCGAGATACCCTGGAAAAAGTAGAATCCCCCCATTTGCGCTTGTTTTTGAGGAAAAGTGCTCGCCATCACATTTGCATAAGTTTTAAAAGTACCGAGTTGGTATTAGCTCACAGTAGACCGACTGTGAACGTGCTGCTTCGCTATCTGCTGCAACCATCTCCACTTCAGAGGGGCTACACTGTTAGATAAAGCAAATAATGCAATTATGCATAATAGCCAGTAGATTGTGAAAGTACCGCATTACATACTACACACCACTCTGATTGTGTAACGCGATGTCATGCAGAAATGTAGTGAAGTAGAAAGTACAGATACTGTTTTAGAGAATGGAGTAAAAGGAAAAACGACTCCACTAATAAAACTATTCAAGTACAGATATGTGAAATATCTACTTAACTGCGATAACCAACTTATCTTATCCTAAAATTACCTTCCACCTCTGTAAACAAGCAACGTGAGAGGTATAAGATTTACAGCACACATCAGAGCCCTGCAACAACAACAAAAAAAAAAGGGTAAAGGTTGGATTTAAACAAACAGATGCTTAAAAGCCTTTACTGTAACGATTAGAATTTTTCAAAGAGATTTGGTGAGTTTCGTGTCAGAAGACATAGTATATCCCGTGGTCATGAAAAAGACATTACTGTGGCTAAGAAGGCTCAAACTAAGAAAAACAACTAAGGAGATTATTATAAATTGACTGGAATTGGGTTCCAGTGCATCATTAAAAGCAGAAAGGAGAGAACTGACCTGTCAATGTTTTGGGGAAATAAAAAACTTTATGACTTTGACGCTTGGTGAAGTTGCATGGTAAAATATGGTCAATAGAAATCAGAGCTATTTTTAATAGAGACAGTAAGAGCATTTACACACACACGCACACACACAATGTGATGAGAACTATGACGAGGATTGGGACTAAACAGCTGTGTGACTGTAAGAAAACCACTTGTGATTGAGGTTAATCAGGGAAAATAACGCTCCAGTTTGTTCGGGGTCATAAAGATTGGACTTTGGAGCAATGTACAGTAAAAAGGTCATGTGGTCTGATGAGTCCAGAGTGACCCGATTCCAGATTGATTGGTGCATCAGGGTAAGAAGCGAAGCAACGAAGTGATGCACCCAGTGCTATGATCTGGACTTGCTTTACTTGGCCCGTTCTAGGCTCAGCAATGTTATGTGGCAATAACAGTCAGCTGACGACCTGAATGTACTGAATGACAGTGAAGTTTTTCTTCCCTGATGGCTCAGGCATATTCCAGGATTCAAATTGTGAAGGAGTGGCTCTGGGAGCATCATTGTGATGTCGCAGGTGGTGAGAGGCTGCATAAGGTTTCTTGAGACAATGCCATGGTGAGTACATGCCAAAATCAAAGATACAGGTGGGCCAACGCGATATTATAGGGCACCTTATGTGTAACAAATAAACACATAAATAATCAAATAAATGACATTAAGCTTCTTTACTTGCTGCAAATAGTACATTTGAAATGGCACATGGTTGAAATACTGTAGCATCTTCAACACTCACATTTATGGATTTGCTTAATACTGAAATGCTCACTAGCAAGATGAGTTTTATCTTGAGAAATGCGTCGGCTACTGTATGTTGTAATACACATCAGAGAACCGCATCGGATCTCAAAATGCCTTTCAAGGCCTAACAGGGACAATAAGTTGTATGTTTCATTAATTAAATAATGATGATACACGATATCATTTCAGTTTTCAAGGTTCTGCAAACGCGCATACTCTCGCACACACACACACACACACACACACACACACTACTAAACTGTACATAAAGTTCCTTCCCCCAATTCTAGGTTGCTTTGTGTGGGAAGAAAGGTGTGTGTGTGTGTGTGTGTGTGTGTGTGTGCGTGTGTGTGTGGTGTCAGGTGACTGATCAGCCCACATATCTTAGTGTATTTGTTAGTGAGACTCCGCCCATGGTTCATGTTGTATACCACCTTAAATCTACAATTGACGTCACCCAAAATTACACACACACTCACGCGCGCACCTCTTAAACATTTTACAACAGTTTCCTTCTCTCCACTCATTCCCTCCACTCTACTGTTATTATCTCCTGCTGTCCTTTCTTTCGCCCCCACAAGCATGTCAGCATCTTGTGTAGCTAATCTTTCGGCACTGCATGTGTGTGTGTGTGTGTGTGTGTGTGTGTGTGTGTGTGTGTGTGTGTGTGTGTGTGTGTGTGTGTGTGTGTGGGTGTGTGTGTGTGTGTGTGTGTGTGTCACTGCTTGTGTGTGTGTGTGTGTGTGTGTGTGTGTGTGTGTGTGTGTGTGTGTGTGGGTGTGTGTGTGTGTGTGTGTGGGTGTGTGTGTGTGTGTGTGTAACTTGAGGCATACTGGACACAGTGACCCATGTTCAACAGTTCTCTATAAAGACGTGGCCTCAGTCTTACAGCCAGCCACTGGAGGATGGACACACAAACACACACACACACACACACACACACACTGAAAAGGGGTCAAGGCCAGTGAAAGGGGTGCTGCAATGCTGTTGAGTCTACTCCCTACTGATAGGAGCAAACACACACACACACACACACACACACACACACACACACACACACACAGAGGATATACAATGAACTAAATTGTTGTGTAACTCAACACTCTCTTATCTCTTTTTGACATAATACCCTGGTCTCTGAAATACTTTCACATGAAACATTTCATCTTATTAATTAGGACACCCAGAATTTTTTTTCAGACAGACAGACAGACACACACACACACACACACACACACACACACACACACACACACACACACACAGCGCATGCACACGGACTGGTTGCAGGAAAAAAAAGACTTTGTTCATCTGGAAATATTTTAGGCTAGATTAAGCTACAATCAACTACCGCTTATATACGGCATCTATACCAAAAAGACCCTCCCCTGGTGCAATGCTCCACCCACCGGGCCAAGTCTATATATAGGGACACAGGCGGTGGCTAACTGCTAGCGGTTTACCTAGCAAACATTAGATCTTAAAGAAGGGATACATTCATTGTTACTAGTAGCACTTATGGCTAACCCAGGTCTTTTAGTTGTGATTTAACATTTATATCTAAACATTTATAAACTAAATCTATACATATAATAAAAGTGTAAAGTCTGTACATTGAATATATTTGCAAAAAAAAATAATTGGGTGGGGGGGGGGGCGTAAGATGAGCAACAGAGCACATCAAGATGTTTTTTGAAACAGTTTGTTTGTTTAATACTGCTGAAGAAATTTTTATTAAACACACTTATGAATGTGCAATTAAATTCCACAGGCACATCTAGTTTATGATAAGTCATGATTAAGTAATGCTCCTTCCCTCCTTGTTTTATTTTCCCGAAAGATATTTCCCTCCTTATTGTGTTCATCAGAATGAAAAGCCTGAATACGAGTGGAAAATGCTTCATAAGATCCTAAATAGATATGGATGTTTCTGGTCCCTGATTGTTCTGATTGGCTTGGGAAATGCACTTCTGCAAAGGGTTCGAGCACATTTCATCCAAGCTACAGACACTGAAATAGCGTGTTTGGAAAACGAAATCAATTTTTTAAAAATGATCAGGCTTGCCCGAATGCAGGATTCGAGTTGTATTTCAACTGGAACGGACACATGGTAACTTGTTTAAAAAGGATAATATGTGACCTTTAATAAAATATAAATACAAATCCTTGTGCTGTCGCATACTGGAGCAAATGCACTGTGCACAAGGCAGGAGTTCAAAATCCCTTCCCGCTCAGCTACTTTAGAGCCCTTTCTTTTTTTTTCTTTTTTCTTTTTTTTCTTTTTTTTTATTCTTGCTACTGATGATTTGTCAGGTCATCAGCCTGCTGGAAAAAATCCTCCTATCCTCCCACAAGCTGAGGAGGAGGGAACTGTAAGGAGGAATCCCGTGATGGACGTGAGCTTCCATGCTGCACACTCTCCGTTCCGGAAACAAATATCTCAGATGAGCTTGTCCACATGAGTGCACTTTCAGTACACATAATCACTCCTGCATTTAGCAATCATGTACAGTGTTTCTTTACATTAGCACTTTTTTTTTTTTTTGGTATTAATAATATAGAAATACATCTATATTGCATCCTGTGTGTGCCTTTTAATCTCATAAAAATGCTGATGTCTCAGTCAGGTTCTTTCTCAAGAATCACACGTCAAAGCAGAAACATTGCTTTAATACAGTACGAGGGGTGTTCGAATCAAACCGGGACATGCGATAAAACCAATTGACATTTACAGAAGACTTCAAGCACATGAAACTCTTGAACAATGATCTCATCTGAGGTTGCTTGGAGCCCAATGCAGTTAACAGTCAGCAAGTGGTACAACTTGTCACCAACTTGCAGAAGAGACGCATCTGTCTGTGGGAACTGTACACACAGTCATTCATAAACACCAGTTGTACATTACAGGAACTTGGCGAAATGTTATTGCTGCTTCATATGCACACTCCTGACCAGCATTTCAGACGCGAAGCTGAAGGGACAGCTGATCATGCTTCTGGAAAACCATACTCAGAAAACTCTTTCTACCTTTGATGGTATAAACGCACTGGTGAAACGCTGGCAAAAGTGCTTTGGTGTAGCAGGTGATTATATAGAGAAATAAGGATCGAGGCTTTAACTCTCATAACTGTGTCAAAAGTCCCAGTTTGACTCGAACATCCCTCGTGAAATTAATTTCGTGGACAAATCATATATTATGATAAATGTTTAGTGTGTCTAAACACATCGACACACTTTCAATGCCCATGAACCTACTGAAAAGGTCGTGCAAAAACGTCTCCGCCTGTGACGTCATAGGAAAATTCAATGCAGATGAGATGCAGATAGGAAACACTTCCCTGTCCTCTTGCCATTTGAACTCCACCTTTCTTACCATGTCCTTGTTTATAGTCAGAATCACAAGGCGAGGTACTGTATCTGTCTAACATCTAGTGACTGTCGAGGAATGTCACATTCATTTAAAGTATATCCTGGTGCTTAATGAAAGCTCCTACAACTGAATTGTAGAGGTAGAAATGAGTGAGATTCGTCCATCTCGATTTTGCTTGGTCATTTTATTAGCAAATGTTATTTATAGTAGACGAATGCGTCCAAACAAACTATTTCTGGTGACCCGAGAGAACCCTTCGCATTGTCAGGTCTTGACGTCTTTTGCTACATGGGGTGACTTTTGCAAAATAAGAAAACGCAGTTCCCACCTTTATGTCTCTCTATAATCAGCTGCTACACTAATGCACTCATCCCAGCGTTTCACTAGTGCTTGTATACCATCAAGGTAGAAAGATTTCTCAGTACGTCGCAGCCATGATCCGACTTTGCTACTTCGTGCCTGAAACTCTGGTCTCCCAGGAACCCATTTAATGGCATGTGGAAAACATGTGGACATGACTTGGAGCGGGGTCAGAACTGTACAGGGAGGTGGCAATAACTCCCAGTATGAATAATTACTGTATGTGTTCAGTTCCCACAGACAGATGTGTCTCTTCCAGAAGCCCTTTGATTTTTAAGGCTCAGGTATTCCAGTCGCTGGATGTTCACTGGAACGACTAAAAGCTCCAAGCCACCCTAACCGGGATCGTTATTCACGGATGTTCGGCTATCATTTAAACATTTGCACCACTGAAATGTTTTACTGAAGGTTAAGAGTCTTATCACTGTAGCGTGCTTAAAGTCTTCTCCGCATCCATGAGAAATTTCATCACCAGTCCTTCAACACTTCTGCAAACTAGGCTACATGTTTCTCATTAGCATATTATCTTCCAATCCATGATTATTAATGATATGAAATGCGACTATGACTTCATGCCAGAGGTCATCTCTGTATGCAAAATGATGTTTCCACCTGCCACCAGTTTTCCTACAACTGTCCCTTTTAAAATATACCACATTTCCCAGGACACATAATGATTTTATAATTATCTATGTTTTATACATCTGCAGTATATTGCGTAACTATCACACAAGCAATCCAGAAGTGGATGACAATAAACACAAGAAATCAGACAATCAGGTGGGACTCGAACCCTGGAGGTGTGAGACCACTGTGCTAACCACAATGCCACCATTCCACGCTAGACTGTATGTTTTGAATTATTTATACTTTTATATTTTTATCCACACATTCCAATTTCTATGCAATTGAATTTTCTTCTTTCATTTTGTTTCATTTTGCAACTTACTTTCCAGTTGAAATGTAATTTTATCGCAAATTCTATATTTAGGTTAATTGTATTTTCTAGCATGAAATTTTAATTTGAAGTGCATATATGTGTGATATTTTCTTTATAAGGACATGATTGTGTAAGTGACAAATAAAATTTTTAAATGCAATTAGTCAAAAAAGTTAGTTTTTTTTTTTTTTTGGTGGGGAGGGATTCAAACTTTTAAACAATTAACCCACAAATATGCGGGGCTGGGGTGGGGGGGTTGGGGGGATACGACGGAGAGGGGTGGGCAGAGTACCCAGTCACCCACCAAGCTCGGGGAGACCATGCAAACTCAGCTCACACAAACCAACGATGAGACTGGACACCCTAGTAATGCGAAGCTCCAGAGCTAACCACTAAGCAAATTATAAGCAAATCATAACTAGAAGTAAGAGTAACAAACCACATGTACTTTCATTGTACTACTTAAATACAAGATTCCCCGTAATGGACATTTTTGAGCTTTTTGTTTAACCTAAATTCATTTATTCTTCATTTATTTCATTCATTTAGACCGAGCATCAATTAAAAAGGCCGAACGTGTCGATTCGGAACACTTATATTCCATTTCCTGTTGAACGTCTAGACTTGCAAAATAAACGAGACTGGACACAAATGAAGATCCCTGACCCACGCTTCAAAGGAAACGGCATGAAAATGACCTGCAAATTTGCCGAGCCAAAAACAGCTCAACATCCAACCTGTGGAAACATGTCCAGCTTAGCCATTAGCTAGCCGCGTGAGTTAGTCTGGCTAACCAGATCTTTTAATGGTTCGGGGCTCTGTGTTACGCTTACTGTAAGATGTCACTTCAATGTTCAGGAGGACATCCTGTAGGTAGCACGTGGAGCATCTTTGTTAGATAGCAAAGTCTGATTTAGCTAACCAGGTAACCTTAATTTTGTGTATCTGCTCTTAATTGTGAGATGTGGGTACAATACAATACAGTTTTTTTTATATATATATATATTATTCGTTGCGTCAATTAATTTCTGAAGAAGATTTCCGTGCAGGTAAGTTTTCTTAAATGCTACTTTGACTTTTACTCAAAAGAATGATTGCTAGCGTAGCAGTACTTTTACCCAAGTCAAAAAAGTTGGTTTTTTGTGAAATCGGATATTTATTAATCTTTTATCTTTGACCCTGATCTATTTTTCTAGATATATTTAATTTCATTTAAGTTTTTGTGTGTTAAATTTGTTTTGTGTGTGTGTGTGTGTGTGTGTGTGTGTGTGTGTGTGTGTGTGTGTGTGTGTGTGTGTGTGCCTACTTGTACTTATATACTGTATATTTTAATCACTGCAAAAATGTCTTGGCTGAGGTGGAAAAGTTGTATGGATAAAGCGGAAAAGTAATAAAGTGTGAGAAAAAGAAATGAAGTGTGTATTCCTGAGGCTCCATGACTGTGTCTGCTTGGCTGCGGCTCATCTTATGATGTCATCTTTTGCTCCTCTATTTTCAGCAGACTGAAAATAAAGTAGTTGATGGACACACCTGACCTTTCACATTTCTTTTGTACGCCGTCTTGGAAATTGTCTTAATATTCACAGGACGTCTATAAGGAAACATGCACGCAGCGGGAGAATGCCGGGCCATAGGGATGGTTATTAAATGACTCGTTATGTTGACACGCTCGGTTTGAGCGTTACAGCTGAACAAACGATGTGACACAGGAAAAAACACATATGAATCACCGGCAGCAGGTCAGGAATAACAATCGGCTTGCCTTCGGAACATGGCTTCCTCCTTTGCACTTCTGGCCATGACTTCTCCACTTCTCTGGACAGCCACCTGCTTTCACTAATAACAAACACACTCTGTTTCTTAGAAGGAAAAAGCAAATGAAAAACGAGTCTCCTAAAGACGAGTCAAAAAGGGTGGTGATTTTGTTTGACTAAAGTAGATCGATTTTTATACGCACTCCAGTCCAACCGGCTCAATTTTATGAAAGGATGATCCACTAGTGCCATACAAAAAGGTGAGAATTTAGGTCAGTGACTTACACCCAAATGCATGATCATATAATCAATTCATATGAATACTAATACACAGTTTAGATAGTTTTCAAACACAAGGGACGTTCGAGTCAAAACGGGACCTCTCACGAGTGAAGACTTCAGGCACAGTACGGTGAGGAGACTCTTGGCCGCGGTGAAACATTTCAATGTTTTAAAGACGTCCGTACATCCATTAATGAAATGCTCAGTGTTTGCAATGAATGTAGTCGTATTGCAGTATTGTACTGCTGATCATGTAACTGGTATAATAATGGAATAACGTTAGCTAGTTCTATCTATCTGTCTCTGGCTATACCGTATCTACAGTAACTGGCATTGAAAGAAAATTATAGAACATGATTCTTCTGAGAAGCGTTCTGAATCTAGTAAAAGTGTGCAATAATGACCCACGTTTCTCACGATCCATATTTCAGGTGCATAACAGAGCTCGATGTTTTCTACATTTGTAGTTGTACTTTAATCCTAGGTTGTTTGTTTGTTAGTTTGTTTTGTGAAAAGTGATGTACAGTAGATTCCAGTGCATTCTTTGTATTAATGTGTTATAATGTGAAGATCTCGATTTGGATTTGAACCTCCAATGGGTTGAGTATTAACCTATGGATTTGTTTATGTGTTCAAATTAAAGTCAAATCTAAAACTATGTTCACGGTAACACTGGGCAAAAGATTTTGGTGAAAGTCCTAGCTACAAGTACAATTTGCAATTTATTTATTTATTTATTTATTTATTTATTTATAATAATAATAATAATTATTATTATTATTATTATTATTATTATTATTATTATTGTTGTTGTTATAAAGATTTTGGTGAAAGTCCTAGCTACAAGTACAATTTGCAATTTATTTATTTATTTATTTATTTATTTATAATAATAATAATAATAATAATAATTATTATTATTATTATTATTATTATTATTGTTGTTATAAAGATTTTGGTGAAAGTCCTAGCTACAAGTACAATTTGCAATTTATTTATTTATTTATAATAATAATAATGATAATAATAATAATTATTATTATTATTATTATTATTATTATTATTATTATTACACAACATAACTAGGAGAGTTCCTCAGTTTCCTTCATCAACTGAGTTTGCAGTTGGTCTCAACCAGCCACCTCGTGGAACTTTCTGTCGAGCTTTATATCTAATGTGCCTGAAAATGCAAGCTACTGTAGCGATCTTTTGACACCAAAAAGTGTACATTTCCCCAATTTAAACAAAATGTTGGCAATAGTTTACAAGAAAAGCCAACTTCTCAATGCTTTATTAGATTTACTCTAGCTTGTTACATGGCTGGAAAGCTCATTGTACACATTATGACTACCTAATATAAAGTTGGGGCTCAGTGCTCAAAACTTAAAATTTTACACATTTTCAATGAAGACAAGAAACAAGCAACATTAATGGACAAGTTAATATTTGACAATTTCGCAGACACAGGCAAAGAATTTTTCGTGTGTTGTTGTAACATAAATTTGGTTAAATTTAAATTTAATTTAAACTTATGTAACATAAATTTTCATCCTTTTTCGAAACAACATACAAGTCACGGATTAACTTTATAAGCTACAGTATGGTTAGACATTGGGCTAACGTTGTCTAAATGACATTAAATGAATGACCCCAAAATCAGAGTTGCAGGTATTTCTCAGCTGAAATCGATCTTTTGCTCATACTGTTAATATAATTTTTTGTTTTTCCTTTTCAAATCAGTCGATGCCCTGACCAGGACTTGAACCTGGATTACATCAGCGAATTATTGCCACTGATCTACTGAATACCTGCGGCATAAATGTATTCATTCTATATGATTCTATATCTTCCACTTATCCTGAGTACAGAGTCGCGGAGACCTGCAGCCTCTTCCAGAAGACTTTGGGCACAAGGCGGGGTACAACCTGGACAGGATGCCAATCCATTGCACTGTCCCACAAAGTATTATTATTATTATTATTATACAGTATTATATAGTATATACTGTACCTAATGCTACTTTTAGGTACAGCAATAGTTTTACTCCATGCAGGTTTTAGATTGTGAGCTACTGTAAAAGAGTATCAGTCAATCAGTTATTTGAACTGCTTAATAACATCTAAAGATTGTCTAAAGAGCAACGTAACCTATGAAGAGCATTGTGTTTGTTAGGTAACTATTTAAATGAAGGTTACAACAGCAAGGCGCTATGTATTTGCATTGCTAATGCACCTCCGACACAGAGAAGAGACTCAAGCACATGTTGTTGGAACTGCATGTACAAAGTTAAGCCACGTCAAACCACTAACATAAATGATCAATGATTCCTAATTCAAAGAGTTGATTAATTTGCTACGGTGAACGATGCAGCTCACACACACACGTATGCGTGCACACACCCACACTCACACTCACACTCTGGTCTTACTATCTTCATGCATTCCTTCCATTGACATAAACGTTAACCTTTTGGCTCTTTTACTTTTTGAGATAAGGGTTTTGGTCAAAACAGTTTTCCTTGTGGAACCAGTCAAATGTCACAGCATGAGCAAAAATCTTTGTTGACCTCTGGGCCCCATCCGTATATAAAAACCAGTATATGCACACACACACACACACACACACACACACACACGCAAAAATAAACACAGAGGTCCCTATAGGAAAACGACTTGAGCCCAACCTCGAACTCCACTTCTTTTTTGTCTCTCTTAAACACTTGAGGAACAATGAAGTGCAGGCGTCACTAGATAAATCACTGACGCTCAGGAAGCCCTAGCTTCCGTTTATTTCCCCTCCTTCTTCCTTACACCCCCCCTCCTCTGTCCAACTCCAGTCCTGCAGCCCTCCCTCTCTCCCTCCCTCTGTCCCTCTATCTGTTTCCGCATCTGTTCTCGGAGGAAATGCGAATTGATGGGCTTTCTCCGACGATCCTGCTCCAGACCAAAATTAGCAACTTAATCAGAGGCCGGGAAAAGGAGTCACTTCGCTGATCATGTGCGTCTTATGTAATATGACCATGAGCACGTTTTCCCACATTTCTTGCCGTGCTTATTTTATTTCTTCTGTCATCGAAAGCTCGTGACTGGAAATTTAGGAATGAATGGTTAAGGTTAGGCTTTAGGTTAGGAATTATACTTGCACTAATGATAAAAAAAAAAATAATATAATAATATAATAATAATAATAATAATAATAACAAGACTTTGATTATGACGGCTTATGGCAGCAATCGCTCGACTATTTCAAGGACTACAATTGCCATCGATAGATTTGCACCCAAGTCGCCATCAGTGAACAGTAGGTAACCTCAACAAGGTGGACTGTACATCAACTCAAATGCATTTCCTGTTACACAACTGCACTTTCGACCTCAGAGCACACAGTCATAGAAGGGATTTGTTTATGACCGCACTATCCGGTATCACCCAAATGAGGATGGGTTCCCTTTAGAGTCTGGTTCCTCAAAAGGGATCAGGAAGCCACTTTGGACAATGTCTGTTGTTAATTGAACAATTGAGTTTTATATATAGAGGGAGTTTGTATATTTATTTGTTACACATGGTCTTGAACCTTGTTCTCTGATGGCGTGTAACTGCAGTTGCTCAGTACTGTAGTTCAGTTTTGTACCTGAACCGTCAACGAAAGTGAACTGCATATTAACTTAAACACCTTTCGTTATAGCTTTCTGCTGTCTGAAATCTCCCACGTAAGTGGTGGCTCAGGGTGCTGAGGTCCTGAGTTACTAATCGGAAGGTTGGCGGTTCAAGCCCCAGCGCTTCCAGGGTGCTGCTGTTGGGCCCTTAACCCTGTCTGCTCCAAGGACGCCAAACAATGGCTGACCCGCCGCTCTGACCCCCAGCCTACTAACAAGAAGCTGGGCAATGCGAAGAATAAAGAATTTCACTGTGTAGTGATGTAGAAAGACTTAACTTAATAAGGATGGGTTTCTTGTTGAGTCTGGTTCCTCTCTAGGTTTTTCCCATATACAGTAGCATTCCAGAGAAAGTTTGAGATCACTTGCAAATTGCTTTGTTTTTTGCTTAGTGACTTTTATTTTCTACATTCTACAACAATGTGGGGGATTTTTAAATTATGAAAGAACACATATGGAGTTAGGTAATTATGTAACAACAACAACAACAACAACAACAACAACAACAAGTCAGCTGTTATTTTACGACACAGAGGTCAGCCTTTATGGAACAGCTCTTGCAAGAACAGTATTGTCAAATGTGTTTGCAAAACCCATCAAGCACCATGATGAAACTGGTTCCCATGAAGACCTTCCCAGGAAAGCAAGTCCAAAACTTACCTCATTTAGAGGTTTAAAGTTCACTTAGAGTGACCAGCCTCAAGAAATCACCAATTAACAGCACCTCAGATTAACACATACATCTCAACGTTCATTGTTCAAAGGAGATCATTGCATATCTTGGATGCCTTCAGCATTGTTTTGTTTTTAATTTTTTCTCTGTAAAGCTGCTTTGCGACAATGTCCATTGTGAGCACTATAAAAATAAAACTGATTGAAATGGAATTGAATTGTAGCTGCACGTTTTCCACGCGGCGACAGCGACACAGTATGTCCGTGCTCACATTCCTTGTTGTAAACTGCGTGTTTTTCTTCAGTAACCACATTTTCCTGGTCACGGTAATGATGATCCGGAACCTGACACCTTTTATGGATGGCGGTCTATTACATGGCTGAGAGACGCAGTAACTAGACAGGTGTACATGTGATTGTGCAATCAAAGGCGAAAGCAAACTTGTAGAAATATGTGTGGGTGTGTAGGAGTGCGAATGATTCATTCCTTGATACTTAAAAAAAAAAAAAAAACAGGAAGAGCCCAACCTCCTGCATGTCATAGCGTAAAGTAAAAAGCATACCTCACTGTTTCTGTTCACATGTCCGTACTAGAAAGTGCTAAATATAATTGTTTCTCTATTGGCAAATGATTATAGGTCTATAAATATAGAGTTGTGGGATTAGCTGTAGAATGAGGTAACGATTTAGAAAACCTGAAGATCATTTGTCAGCGATTCATTATGTAAAAACTAAGATCAGTTTCAAAAGGTACAACAAAAAAAAAGCTTGCATGCACAACAGACAACAGGCGCTTGAGATATCGTTCTGCGATTTATTACATGATATCTGGACTGCAGCGATGTCTATGTGTCAGTTCCCAGACGTCAGAGACTGTGCCCACTCTGCATTCAGAAAGTTAAAAGCTTGATAAATGTCAGTCTAGATAGCCCTTTCCCCCTCTACCGTCTAACCATCACATCTCCTCTCCCCAATAAAAAAGAAAAATCTCCTTGTGTGCATTAAATCTTCATGAGCCGTCTAACGTGAAACATCGGGGATGAGAGGATAATGCTAGAAACTAGACAAAAAGGTACTGGAAACACTTATAAACTACCCAGTCCGGTTACACTGTAGATAAACGTCAGCGTCTGGAGTTTGAGAAAATAATTTGCACTGTTCATAAGATGGGAACAAGAACAGGAGCTTCAAGGTCGAAGCTTTATCGTGACACATTTAAAGAGAGTCGCTGTTCAGGAAGAGGTTTAATGACGCTCTGTTCTTTTGGAGAATGGGTTAAATATGATGTTTAAAACTGATGCTTGGAAATAGAACTTTTTACAAAATAATCTTGAACTATCCAAAGATCTCTTGAAGAAACTTTCATAAGTCTTTTTTTTTTTTTCCTTTACATTTGACTGAGATTACCATAAATAGAGATAAATCTGATCACGAATACGTTTACACCATTACAAAATGGTTCCTCTGAGCTTCTTTGAATAGATGAAACCCTGAACCCTTATCTGGAAAGGAAATCCTCTGTTCCCTTCAAGTTTGTTTACATGCACTTCAGGATGCGTGATCACCATCCAAGCAAATGGCTGTGATCGAATGTCATACAAAGAGGTATGCAAAAGCGGGGAATCTTTTATCTAATGGATAATACAGTACATACACAAATAGCTAGTCGAGCTGGTTGGACGTGTGCTTCATGCTACGAAGCTGAAACAGCAAGAAAGAAATTCAGATGCAAAGGAATTTGTCTGTAATGTCATTTTTTTTTTATCTCACATGAGGTTCTCGTACGTCAAAGGGATTCATTTCTAACTTTAAACAAGGAGCACACATGCTGATTATGATGCCGGGGATCACACACAGGGATCGTGGGTCTCAGGATATTTAAAGATCTTGTGGATATTTTGGGATCTGGCTTGCTTTAACATGTCGAGATGATTATCAAACCCAGCAGTCAGGTATAGGCTGAGTCAGGAGGAAAACCCCCAAATAAGCCACGTACAAGGATTAGATACTCATTAGTGGGAAGACATCTCCAAATAAGGATATCAATAGTGACGTTTTAACGCAGCACTGGGAAATTTGCATGGTAGGCTGGTCTTCTTTCTTAAATGTGACTTATCATATCAGGTCAGGTATGAAGTCGTACAGGTCATTTTTCCCACATTGGCCAATAGAGTTCAATTAGTGAAATGTATAAAAAAAAAAAATTAAATTTCGACAGAATTGAGAAATTTTAATCCTAAACATTGTTTTAGAGCACTTAAAAATATGAACGCTATCACAAGCCTGTTACTACAATTGTGACAGAAGTACAAGAATTTTTATGTATATATATTTATTTTTGCTGCTATAAAAGTTATTTTTTTAGGGGTAGCAGGGAAATCCTGGTGTCAAAAATGAGGCTGAGGATTTCCTCTTTCTTACTACATCAGGGAATCCTCCTCCCTAAAAATAGGATTTCGATAAATTTTTACTCACAATGGCTATATCCATGGACTACAGCTAGCTTTCTGTTTAACACTTTGGTGGGATACATCAGACGTTAGCTGATATTTTAAAGTGAAATATAAAGTCAGTTTCTCAGGACTGTCTACCACCTCCATGATTT
Source organism: Clarias macrocephalus (assembly GCA_011419295.1). Classification (NCBI taxonomy): domain Eukaryota; kingdom Metazoa; phylum Chordata; class Actinopteri; order Siluriformes; family Clariidae; genus Clarias; species Clarias macrocephalus. Next base: position 14,210 of record JAAGKR010008635.1, on the reverse strand, counting down.
ATTCTTTTTACCTATTTTAAAATGCTTTTACTCATGTTAATTACACTAACTGCTGTTTACCCACATGTACAGTAAGTCACCAACTCCACACTAGCTCTACTAGTCGTGGAAGGATATGTGTTGGTGGAGCAAAATAGCTGTTGATAATAAATGGTGTTTTTGTATAAACGCAATATCACACTTGGGGTCATGACCAGCTGTGCTGATATTCAGTATAACAGCACCGCATCTTGTGTAATCTTGTAATAGAATTATGACATTCGTGTTAATAATCACAATGAGCATCATGAAGCATCATGAAGCTCCAAAGTCCAATCTTTATGCTTATAGGTTATAATGTAAGTCCCTAAAACTGTTCTAAATACAAATGGAATAAACAATGGCTGGTGGCTGCACGAAAGTTTATATATTGCAATATTCAATTTAGGCACACCAGCAGCAGATGTTTTTTCTTGTCCTTTGGAAATGAATATCTACAGATTTTTTTTCAAAATAAAATAAAATTAAATTAAAAGTCTAATAACTGTTAAATTGTTTTAAAAAATAATAATAATAATTCACCCCTTTATTGTGATTTATCCTTGTTCCACAATTACAGATTTGAGCTTTGCGCATTTTGATTTTGTTCCTGAATTACATTTTTTATCCAAGATGGAAAATAGTGGTGGACAGCAATCTTTCGGTCATGCTGCATGTTTTCAAGTCTGCGCTTTGATTTGGCCAACCCTAACCACAAACCCTTTTTTTCCTTTCAGGCTATTCGTTGGTTTATTAGTTGTTTGCTATGCGCTTTGCTTCACTGTCCTGCTGGAACATATACGTTCACCCTACATGCAGGTGTCCAGAACAGGTTCTCCTCAACAATATGCAGATATTTAGCTTCATTCATGTTGCCTTTGATGTAAAACACAATAGAGCATGATGCTACAACCAATATGCTTAAAGACAAAACAGTGGTACCAGGGTTATGAACTTTATTTAGGTTCAGATGAAGGCAATGTTTCAGCAGCCCTATGCAACAGCACAACATTTATCATAGCGTATCAAAACAGATCATAACACTGTCTCCAGAGGTTTGTGCAGTAGGCACGATGCATCATGGGTGCATCACTTCATATGCTTCCATTCTCATCCTGAACCATCCTCACGCTGGAATAGAGCTGATCTGGACCCATCAGACCACATGGCCTTTTTTCATTGCTCCAAAGTCCAATCTTTATGCTGCCTAGCAAACTAAAGCCTTTTCTCTTATTACTCTCAGTAACCAGTGGTTTTCGTATGGCCACACAGCTGTTTAGTCCTAATCCTGTGAGTTCTCGTTATATTGTGTATGTGTGGAAATACTTTTATTTTCACTATTAAACATAGCTGTGGGTTCTCTGCAAATAAAAAAAAAACATTTTTTTTAATGATGTCCCTATTTGGATAACAATATGTCATTACCTTCACTCACTCTTTTAATGGTCCAGTTGGTGTGTAAAAGCATTTGAATGTTGATCCTTATCATTAGACTTTTTATCTGTTCCGCACTATCATGACACGCAGCTATAAATGTATGTTAATTGCAACTGGAGCCTCAATCCGGACGCAATACATCGACAGTACGTGTTGAGTGTACATGGGAATGAATGACGTGATAACGATTTGATTCAAAATAAAAGCCATTTATAGCTGACTTGTCAGAAGGGGGCGGAGCTTAGTGATTTTTTTTTATCTTGTGTCCCCGACAGACAATTGTTTTGATAGCGAAAGTGTGAGAAATTGGAAGTGCGATGTAAGAGGATGTGAAAAGTGATTAGTCTCACACTCATGATACGATCGCTGCTGTAATTATCCAATGAAAGTCTCTCAATTATTTGCTCATTTAAATTGGCATTATTGTTAGCATTTTCCATTGTTCTATGCATGCTATGCATTTCTAAACTATAAATTGGCTGTTACTTTCACATGAACTTGGGATCTTGAAGTTTGCTGGATGAGATACCTGGTGTTCTTGAAAATGGTGGTCTTGCATAGCTAAAATCTTCCTGTATGGTTGGAAGTGTAAGTAGTGCCTACGATTTCGTACATTGATAGGAATTCTTCAATGTAAGCACAAACCATTAACAAGCACATTCACACCAGTTGAGAAACTAGCACAAATAAACCTGTTTCTCTCACTGTTTTTGCACTGTTTTGAGTCAGGATTCACTCAAGGAAATTGACTCAGGATCGAACTCAGGATCTATGAGGGAATCCTACCCACTGCATCCCCACGCTACCCTCTAAGGATTAGTGCATGAATTAATTCAAATTCAAATATTATTTTACACAGTCATACACGGTATGATATGAAGTGAAATGCTTGCATGACCTAAAAAAAAAAAAGAAGCAAAGAAAGAAAGAAAATGTACGAAAAGAGTATACAAATAAAGAATATGAAATGTGACATATGAATATAATACAATTATACAAATACATAATTCATTATCATGTTACCATATGTTCAGTATTAATATATTATATTACAATAATAGATCATATATTTGTGGACCTTTTGATAATTTTTTGAAGCACTATTGAAAAGTCCTAGATCAGATCATCTGTTTTACATCGCCTCCTTGAACACACTCTAACAGCACCTGATCAGCTTCTTGAACAGATATAGAGATTTGGACAAGAAAGCTTTTCAGGAAAGCATACTGTGTTCCTTGTCAGGTATTTTTCTTCACCAGATGTTTTGATCCAGGAACAGTGCTATAAATTATAAATGATGTTCACATGGTGGAAATGTGAAATGTCTGGTAGTAATGTTAAATCAAAAAAAGACCTTTTGTTGTTGTTGTTGTTGTTGTTGTTGGTGTTGTTGTTGTTGTTGTTGTTGTTGTTGTTGTTGTTGTTGTTGTTGTTGTTGTTGTTTGGGTAAAGAAGGAACCACACCCTGGTTGCAGGATCAAAGTGGGATTTTAAAAAATAATAAAGCTATACAATTTTAAGTGGATTAGCTAAGTAAGAAATAAAACACTGGGAGACACACTGTGATGGGAAAGTAATTAATGTAAGAGTGGTGTGACACAGGCCAACTATTGGCAACTATTATGTTCTATCATTTAATAAGATATAGTGTGTTGTATATTGTACTTTATCTATTTAGAATTTAAAGGTGTGGAATATCTCACTTTAATCACTCAAAAAATGCAGCTGGTTATGTTATTAAGAAACGTGAAGACTTTCCTGTTACCCCTTTCTGAATAATATACTGTACTGTAATAGTCTTCTCACAGAATATTTCACTATAAACAAGAAATAATGATCTATTGTTAGTTATGTTGAGCATCTGCTATAGTAATCCCTGTGTAATATGAAAGTTAATCAACATCTTCTTATATATCAAGAATTATACACTTAATCACAAATAAATCAATTCACATGGCTATAGTTGCTTACCCAACTACAAAGAATACATTTTTTCTCTTGAAAAAAACTTTTAAAAACTTTACATTAAAAGGAACGTAAAATTCTGTCATATTATCTCAGAATTCTGATGCATTATCTCAAAGTTTTGATGGATTATTTAAAATTTCTGACATATTAGCGTAAGGTTCTAACACATTATCTCAAATTTCTGATATATTATCTAAAAAAATGTGACATATTATCTCAAAATTCTGATTTATTATCTCAAAATTCTGATACATTATCTAAAAAAATCGGATATATTGTCTCAAAATTTTTACTTGTTATTGTATAATTCTGACACATTATCTCGAAATTCTGATGTATTATCTCAAAATGTAAAAAATATTTTATTTTTAAAATATCTCTGTATTATCACAAAATTATGACACAATATTTCAAAATTCTGACATATTTCCTTAAAATTCTGATGTTATCTAAAAATTCTGAAGTGTTATCCTAAAAGTTTGACATATTACCTTAAAATTTTGATGTATTATCTAAACATTCTGATATCTCAGATTACTGCCAAATCTTCTTAAAGTTCTCACTTTTGACACACCCCAACAACCTTAAATAAAGAATAAGTGATATTTGTAGATGTTTTAGTGAACTGATACCACGACATTTAATAATGTCATCGTGATTATAATTTAAAAAATCATCTTCTCTCTTTCCAGCAGCTGTACTGTAATAATATAAACGAATAATTTACATAGAAATAAATGTAGTGATGTAACATCATGCCTTGACTCAGACTCCATTATTATTCCTAACTATTTATTAACGTATAAATGACGAAACCAGTGTGATTTATATAAGCTCTCACAGTAGCCTTGGCCCAGAGAAAATAAAGGATTTCCTTTCCAAAGGACAAAAAATGAAGACAGGGAAAGAATGAAGAAAATATGGGAGGAATCTTCTCCACGGTCAAACCATAATGGTGGGAAAATTCTGACTTACTCCAAAAGAGAGAGATTTGTCTAAAAAATTAGTTTCCTTTCTTTTCTTCTTTTTCCAAGTTTAATTCCTTTGCTCAGTTTGAAATAAACAAAGCTGCTTTTGTGTAAAACACACACTTCAAAATAACCCTGTGTGTGTGTGTGTGTGTGTGTGTGTGTGTGTGTGCGTGCGTGCGTGCGTGCGTGCGTGCGTGCGTGCGTGCGTGTCTGTGTGTGTGTGTGTGTGTGTGTGTGTGTGTGTGTGTGTGTGTGTGTGTGTTGCCTAACAAAAAGCAGCTCAGTGTGAAATGTAACAGCTGGATGCACATAAAACTACAAAGCTCGGCTAAAACAGAGATAGTGCCATTCTGGAGGAAAACATTAAAAAGTGATCTTCCTGATGAAAACCAGCTTTTTGTCGATGTGGAAACTACTTAAATACTTTGTTACTCAGCTTAAGCACCATTTGCACACAATGCTGTTGTTGAGTGAGATTTTTGATGACATGCTACTGGTGTAAATGTACTGTAGACACTTAGATTTCCTTTTCTACTTGAAACTACGGGTAAAAGCATCTGCTTCTAACTGCAGTGGGGACTCCAAATTAAAATGACTGCATTCTTTTATTCTGATATTCAGTCCGAAATAAATAACTTCCTTTTTTACGTTTGCTACTCTTGTAATATTTGTTCTAAAGAGGCATATATTCATGTTAAGTTAAATATTTATACTTGCAAACTTAAAACCATCCTCATTTATTATATTCTCTGGTTACGGTAGCATTCTATAGTACATTTTTTTAATGAAATTTCCTCTTTTTTCTCAATCCAGTGGCCTAAAAGAAAAAAAAAAGAGAGAGAGAGAGAAGAAAATTATTTAATAAAGCACAATTCCACAAGGGCCGTTCAAGTCAAACTGGGACTATTGATTGGGCAGAATTACTAAACAAAGTTCTTTGAACCTTAAACATTTTAAAGAGAGAGAAAAAAAGAATACAATTAACTTTTTTGTGTATGTTTTGTGTTTTAATGGTTTGCTTACAGAAGAAATTAACACGTAATAGCACTTTACGCCTAGGTTGGACATTTGTATAATAATAATCATCATCATCATCATCATTCATGCATCTTCTATACTGCTTATCATGTACAGGGTCACAAGGGGCCTACGGCATATCCCAGGAGAAGTTGGCCACAAGGAGTGGTACAGGGGCACTGGACAGGGTGCCAATCCTTCGGAGGGCATGCAAACACACACACACACACACACACACACACACAGACACACACACACTCACACAATTTGTGTCCTAAACTGGCAATTTGGGTATGCCAAATAGTGTAACCTGCATGTCTGCCAGAGGAAACCAGAGTTTGGACTGTCTAGAGGAAACCCACCAAGCACAGGGAGAACATGTAAACTCCACACACACATACCCGAGGCGGGAATCAAACCCTCAAGAAGGTGTAAGGCTACAATGCTGCCCACTGTGCCACCTATAATATTAATATTGACATTTGGTCTCTTCTGGCATGGATGTTATAATAATGTAAGGTGCTTTAATTTTTGCAACGTAGTAATGGTGGAAGGTTTTTTTTCCTTTTACTTGTTCATTTAGATTTTTTTTTTCATTTAGGGGTATAGACAAAGAAATGGCAGACCTTGTTGCCAAAATATTGATTACTGTGAGAACGAAAGCTCTAATTCAATGTAAAACAGATGTTATATAAAGGAATTCTGAGACATCGAAATGATTTATTAAATTTAAATATATCTACTATATATTGTGTTTTAAACGGTAAATGCTCATAACCTGCACACTCTAAACTGCCAAACTTCTTCTTTTTTGTTATTTAAAAACTTTGCATATGTTAATGCATAAAAACCTCCCATCTTTAAATATCCAAGTTTGAGCATTTTTAACAAATGTGTTTCCTATTTAATCCTACATTTGATCTGTCATCTGGCTTAACCTTGGATGAACCAAACACAGCTGCTACCAGCACTGTTTTCACTCCTGAGTGTTACTTTGAGAACTTTAGATGGAAAGTTTTCACATACTGACGGCAAAACAGCAGCACTCATGGCGCTAATGGCAAAAGTATAGACACAGGATGTCATACATAGGGGAAATGACCACTCTTTAGCAAAATGTGTCCTGAAAACTTTTATACTTGGTTGACATTATCACAAAAACCATCAAGCGCTACAAAGAAACTGGCTCACATGCGGACCGCCCCAGGAAAGGAAGACCAAGAGTCACCTCTGCTGCGGAGGTTAAGTTCATCCGAGTCACCAGCCTCAGAAATCGCAGGTTAACAGCAGCTCAGATCAGAGAGCAGGTCAATGCCACACAGAGTTCTAGCAGCAGACACGTCTCTAGAACAACTGTTAAGAGGAGACTGTGTGAATCAGGCCTTCATGGTAGAATATCTGCTAGGAAACCACTGCTAAGGACAGGCAACAAGCAGAAGAGACGCGTTTGGGCTAAAGAACACAATAAAAAACACAATAAAGAAAACTCTTTGTATGAGAAGGTGTGTCCAAACTTTTGGTCTGTACTGTATATAGTGTTGGCCAAACGTATTGAGACAAAAGTGAAATTCAATGTTTTAATGACATGCGCAAGTTTTTAAAATAATAACAACCAAGATAATTAAATTTAATTTAAAAGCAATTAATATTTAGTTCTAAACCTGCTGAATCCTGATATACAGTAGAGTCAAAATGTTAACCTCATATGTAAGTAATTTCTCCTCTTGTCTTGAATATGAGCGTTAACTAAACTTAATAATGAACCACATAAAACTTGGCATAATTACAATGTAGTCAATACCTGCCATCTAAAATTTAGAGGATTTAAATGTCAAGTTTTTTTCAACTTATACAACAGTTAGTTCCGACTAAGCAAAAAAGTGGTGATATAGTGCATAACAGCACCGAGATGTTTAACTATATATATATATCACTCAGTGTTACAGGTGTTCTAACAATCATTTATTACACTGTTGGTCGCCAGCTTTGGTGAAAGTAGGGTCGTTCTGGAAAGAGAGGAAACAGCTGCCTGCCAAAAGTCACATTTAAAACCAATCACAAAAGCAAGAAAATCTGGCAACATTTTAAACCACATCTTAAACAACACTGTCTCCTTGATAATTGCTTCTAAGGTTTTTAAAAGTTGCCTCCAAATCTAACTAGCTTCTGACACATGGCTGAATCCCAAATCCATTTCCATTTAACACTCTTTTCTATTCAACCCTGGAACCCCAGAAGTAAGCTGATTCTCTAAATCAGAACAAGTGGAAATATAAAGTCAACCTTGTAAGTTCCTCAGCATCTCACCACCTCACCACCTTTGACTACATACTGTAGTACTGCTAAGAACTGGATAACAAATCATGACTTGTACTCCAGTCCTGCGCAAATTCCATTATAAGACGCATGGACTTCCTCCGCACGTCGATGTCGTCCACTGTTGTTTTCCATAAAGTGTGAATAAAGTGTGGTTTTAGAAAATAGATTTTTATACTCAATATGATTGCCAAAATGGCTCATTTCCCGTAAGTCCCCAATGTCGCTTGCTCTTTTTGTTCCAAGTGATTCCTTATAAAACTGAGTTCAATGAACACATAAATCTCTAAAAGAACTCTCAGACGGTCAACCCAAAAAATATTATAATGTTTGAGTTCAAAAGAAAGAAATATGTTTATATAGTTAAACGTGGCTGTAAATCTTTTTACAGTATCTGTAAATCTGTTATATAGTTAGAGCTCAGATGACCTGAGTGGTTTAATACAGTACTTAATGTAGCAGTCTCATATGCTGTTAATTAGCTGACATGCTAACGGCTCTCAACTAAAGTTCAAAGTTATGTTTTGTTTTGTTTTTAACTTCTTATCTCAAACAGGTTCGTGTCGACTTTCCTGACATCATGTTTTGAAAGTCATACTGACGACAGTTACTTGTCAGCTATCCCATATTAGCATTTATGATACAGCTATTAAGGTGTGGAGCAACGGGTCAGACTAGTTAAGCATTTACCGTGATTCTTCATTACTGTTTACTACCTATCTTTCTTTTGTTTTTATCATCGTGTGACGTCAATGGCGGCTGCAATGTACGCCGCCTTGCTCAGGTGTGCCTACACAGCTTTGTCATCAACATACAGTATAACAACCCTACCTAATGAGACAAATTATCAGCCTGAGCAAGAATTGGCTGCCGAGTACAGTGCAAAGGAAAAACAATAGATCAGCATGTATGATTCACTGAGCATTCTGGGATGCTTTTCTGCTAACCATGATTGCGAAGAGTAGTTATCTGAGGTACTTTCACCTTCTTTTCAGCTGATCCTAGTCTGATCTTTCTCCTCTGACCACTCTCATTAATAATGTGGCATGTCCATTGATTGAATGTTTTTGTGCAAATCCCAGGACATCATCAGTTTCTGTAGTACTAAAACCAGTCTGTCTGGCCTGAGCAACCATGCCACAGTCAAAGTCACCGAGATCATATAAGAAGACGCCTTTATTCATTCATTACATACTGTATATAGTACAATGCAGTACAGTAAACTTGTTTTCTTTGCTGGCTGATTGGAGAATTGCATGAATGTGCAGAGATACAAGCATTTCTAAAAAAAAATTTTATATATATATATATATATATATATATATATATATATATATATATAATTAACAAAAAAATGGATGATGTATTTTCAAATGGCATTTTTACTTGGATCACACATGCTGCAACCATTTCTTAGTCACATGTCCTGAAAATGCACAATGAGTAATATACAATATAACTTGCTTGAAAAACCTATAGGAAAATTACAGACCTTTTTTTTTCTTTCTAGAAACTATATATGTATTAATGTTTAATGTGTTTAATGTTTGCCACCGTCTGTGGGGAAATAATTGTTAGGAGAATGAATCTGCGCACTTAAACCTACAGCATATATCACATTATGTGGCTTGGTAAACTTGGTGTACCCTACAGTGCCACCCCACATTTCCACCAAGCCAGACTTTCTTATATTTTTAATGAAGCCTTAATGAATATTTCTCCAGGCTTCCTGAAGGCCTTTGTTCACTCTCATTTTTCAGTTTCAGAGGAATGTGCTTTGTTAAGCCACATAGTGACTTACTGTATGAATCATTCGAGCATTAACAAACCATTTAACTTAAGGAGTGAACCAGTGAGAAACAGGTGCAGATGATGACAGATGATCAGGCCGGTGATTAGTATACTGGTGATGCTGAATGCTGAGTGGCTGGAGCAGACGAGAGGGGGAATGAGGTTGCTGATGTGGTACTTACATAAACAACCAGTTTTTTCCTTGTATCTGTAGGTATTTTGCAGTCTGTCGCATTTGTTCCCATATCATACTGTTCTGCACAGTACTGTACATATCAGTATGATTTTATTATTATGCATCATATTTAGATCTGTTTTTAGTTTTTTCCCGGTGATGCTGAATGGTGAGTGGTTGGAACACAAGAAAGGGGAAATGAAGTTGCTGCAGATGCTGTTACATAAGACATTTGTTCCCATTTCTTAAATTGAATCTACATCACATCATTTCATGTAATATGAAGAAATGAGGTTTGGCTCAAGAGAACGAAAAATGTTGATGGATTCAAGAATACAGTATTCAAAATGCAGAAATAATGTGTTACAATTAACACAAATAGAAATACAAATAGGAGGTGTATTCTTGTTTAATTATTCATCATTTAAATAGAAAAATTATCTCATCTCATTTCGCAAGATCATTTGTTGAGGCTACAAGTGCGCATCAGGAGCGGGGTCTCATAGGACATGATGAAAGCAAGGAGGTTTTACTGGCATGTGGTCAGACACCCACACAGGATAAAGGAAAACGATGCTGATCCATTTACAGCACCCTTAGTAACTTAGGGACATTGTAGTTTAAATAAAGATACAACTGGTTTATATTTAGAGCAGTAGAGCTGTAAGTTCATTACACAATTTCAAGGGCAGGTAACGACAAAAATAATAATTACACAAACAGGTTTTTAAAAAGCTGAACTGTTAATGCCAGCTTTTCGGCCAGAATGTGCAGACTTTCCAGTTTGGCCACGCCCAACAGGCATGTTGCATCATATCTGATGCTGATGTGGTGTTTTAGATGATGATGATGATGATGATTCCATATTGATATGTGCTTGAATTTATTCACACAATTATTACTACCATAAAGCCATCTTTATTAAAAATTGGATCTAGAAATCTGATCTGTTCTGTACATTTCATAATATCAGAGGTATTCTCTGTAACCAAGTGTATACTGTATGTATTACCACACACATTGTGAGTATATGTAAGTTTGGAAACAGGTTTTAATATTTCTTAAATAGCAACAATTTTGTTGTCCCATTGTCTTTATATTAAATAATTTATTAAATGTATATTAAATATTTACATTTAATATTATATCAAGTACAGTACCTTTTGATGACTCTGACTTGAATAACTGTGGAACAATTGCATTTGAACTGGCCACTGTGATGAGAGATCAGGTCAAGCAAGTCAGACTTGCCATTTGATTTCTACAGTACTTTGCTCATGTAGTTATATAGGCGTACACACATTTAAAAATGAGCCGATGAATCATAGGTCACACTATTTGATTTCGCAATATCAGCTCAGTTGCGTCAAAGCAGGAAGGATGGTATAGGCATGTGAGTAGGTTGAATTTTCATTCCGTGATAACTTCTTTACCACTTCTTACTGCAAAGGGTATATTTTTTCTTACGCTTGCATGTTTAACCATCTCACTGGACACAGTTTCAGCTGTGACAGAAATTGGACATTAACGACACTCCTGTTCTATGTACAGTATATTATACAGTCTGTATATTAGTACATTCACATGAGATGCTCTTCAATTCTTTTCCCACAAAAAGGAAACATATTTTTCTGCTTTCTGTACAGGAGAGCCCTTTCTCAGTAGGAAATGATGATCCTGCTCACAAACCTCCTAATATGTACAGTACCATGTAAAAGTATTTTCATTAATATTAAATTTAATTAATTGATGTTGATTAAATTTTTAAAAATGGGCAATTTTTTTTTTTACTCTGATAGACTGAAAAGTACCTAAAGATACTATTTAAAAACTGGTTGTTTATGTTGTAACCTCAGCAGCAACCTCATTCCCCCTCTCATCTGTTTGAACCACGCAACATTTTGCATCACCAGTATACTAATCACTGGTCTCATCATCTGTCACCATCTGCACCTGTTTCTCACTGGTTGATGCCTTAAATTTGAAAGTTTGTTTATGCTTAAAAAGCATTGTTCTGAAACTGGTCAGGTACTGGTCAGAGCCCGGACCAAAAATAAGACCCAAAAACGTCCTTCAGGAAGCCTGGAGAAGTATTCCTCAATGCTACAATAAAAAAATAAGAATAATAAATAAATAAAAAACATGAGAAACTCTGGTTCTTTGGAAGGAAAATATGAAGAAATGACACAGCATTGGATCTGTAACATACTGTAGATGTAACATGATCTACAGGATGTTACATGTTGCAGTGTGCAGTTGTAGATTAATTATTTCTCCACAGACTCTAGGAAATCCAAACAGCAAAAAAAAAAAAGAAAGAAAGAAAGAAAAAAGGTCTTTATATACCATCTGTATTTTTGCTATAGGGTTTCAGGAAGCCTGGAGAACTCTTCCTGAAGCCTACATAAAAAAAAAAAGTCTGTCTCTTTGGAAGCAAAATATGAAGAAACAAGGGGAGGTTCAAGACTTTTGCACAATACTGTATAATAACTCGGGGAAGGTTTGCTAAAGCAATTACAGTGACTCTAGACCACTGCAGAGCCTGACAAAACAGAACCATTTTATCTTTGAGGGGGAAAAAAATGATGTGCAGAGGGGTGTGATTGTAGATTAAAGCCATTTCTTCCAAGTCATTTCTTCCATGCAAATGTTGTGAAAGCGCTGGGAAAGTGTATGAATCATCAAAACCTTGGCAATGACAATGATTATTATTATTGTTAATGCATAAAATGCTCATTATTTCGAACATTTCACTTATATCATGCGCTGTCTCTTTCCATAATTTGCTCCTTATTACATATGCTTCTGATGATGTAGCAGAATTTACAGCCAGATATAAAGGCATGTAGGAACATCACTTTTACAGTGTAAGTAATCCAGCCTAATGCTGTTTATATAAATATTTAATCTCAAGTTATTGATTTGAAGTTGAATAATTGACTAATTTGGGATATGGTATGATTGGAATGCTTGAGCGAGAATGTACCTCAGCCAGGCCGAGCCAATAAAGCTAGCGTCTGAGACGAAAGACAGATGGAGAAACAGGAGAAAGGGAAAGTGCCTCGTGTTAAATATGTCACGTAGACGTCAACCTAGAATGTTTTGCAATATACACATGCATGGCAAGAGAGGTGAACTGGATGTGTCGATGAGTATGAAAATGATAAGCTAGGACAGGTTTGGACCCAATTTGGAGTGACGTGTTAGATTGCTCTCTCTGTCTCCTTCTTCAAAACACCATATTAAGAATCATAAAGTGATTATATATATAAAGTGATTTCTCCTTGATGTTCTGTCCAGTATTAATGATATCTCTTATACCATTTCCAAGTCCTGCTGGTCTTGTTTACTAGTGACCCTTTGAATAAGTCAAGTTGTCATCAAATGTTGCTACATTACTGAGATATACTGTATATAAGGAAAGACTCTGCAAATAGCCATATCCTGATAATATATAGCCATATATTTTCCTTCGAAAAAACCCTCCCCTCCAACACAAGACAGGCAAAGCAATAGTGGCATAGTCATTTTGTATTATCTTCATATATGAACCAACAAGTTTTGGTTGTATCTTTGGAAGCGATTCTGCTGTCATGTTACCTAACTAGCAAGCGGATTCTGCCACGCATAATATAAGGTAATAAATAAATAATAAAGCATGATGGGGCAAAAAAAATAAATAAACAGGAAAATAATCAAGGACAAAGTAGTGGTTTGCAAAGAGGAGAGTGGTTACCATCCCATGTTAACATTACAAGCCAATGAGATTATTATTTTTTTAATCTGTAAAGAATTAGTCATAATTTTTTAACCTGTTTATTGTTGGGATTCATTTGGTGCAACAGCTCCTGTTATTCCTTCTTTTCCTGTTACCAAGAATCCACAAAGTCATTCATCCTGGAGCCTTTCCCATGATGAAAACTTAAAGAAACTGTTATACCTCGGAGTGTTACAAAGCAGTGACACTGGAGACTCTGTCCAGATATGCTAAATAAAACCATCCTCATGCTAAACTTGGTCATATCAACAATTACACACAATTCTAATCCACATAGAGTATTCAGAGAATCTCCCGTAGAGTATGAGCTGTTACTATAGAAACAATCATTTAGTAAAGCGAGCTATTAAAGTGAGCACATGATAGGAACCTGGGACAGTCAGGCAGGCAATCACACACAACATTTTGCTTTCACCTAAAAAAAAGAAAAAAAGAAATTGTTTTCAATAATTGCTTTATATGGATATAAATAGAGCGTAGTTCCTATGCAGTTTCCACATGATGATGTGTCCAATCTGAATGATCTTTTCAGTGATAATTCTAATTCCTGTGAGTTTTGTTTACTAAATTCCTGAGATTCCTGTGGACATATTGGAAACAATTTGGCCAACATTGTATGACAGAGAAGTGGTGTAACGTCTGTAGGACATAATACATATGTTAATGCAGAAACATTTGGGCTTCATTTACAATGAATCAACAGTGTCTACATACACGCACACACACACACACACACACA
>JAAGKR010008634.1:0-24411 GCA_011419295.1 Clarias macrocephalus | reverse complement strand
TATATATATATATATATATATATATATAAACAAATAGTTAGCACTCAGTTATGGTATAAAAGAAAGAAAACACAAAATCTCTCTGTGACACAGTGATGACATACTGTATGACCCATTGCTAAGCAAAGCCTTATAATTATGATGTTAAGAACAGTATTATTCCTGTTTTATCTTAACAACAGTTAGTTTGATTCCAGTACTTTGGACTCATAGACAACATCTGTGCTCTTACTGTTATGTCCCAGGTTTATTCCTCAGTCAGAGAACCCCGACCTCAGCCACAAACCAGTGCACCCTTATTGCCGGTCTCAATCCAGGATAAATAGAGTAAGTGGCGTCAGGAGGGGTGTAAAACCCTGTGCCAAAACACATATGGAGACCTGGTGGTTTACTGTGGTGACCCCTAATGGGAGCAGGCAGTAAAAGAAGTTTAAAAGAGTGGATAAGTGGTGTCCAAAGAGTGCTTATATTTGGTTTAACTGGACTGAGATGCTTCACTGAGTGTTGTGTTCAGCAGGCTGATAGTATAACTGAACTCCAGAATTACTTCTTTCTTTTTTTTTTTATTATTGATTAGGATTGAATATGGCCACAAAACCAATAATAAAGGAATATGCATTTTTACCCATTCATGGTCACATTTAACATTGTGGACCACCACAAACGTCACGGTGCTAGCAGAAGTGTAAACCGCTCTGCCGTGAAGACTTACCCAGGTTCAGAAATTTCCCCTAAGTGTTAAAATGTCGACAATGAAGAGGCCTTAATTAAGTGTTAAATAAACTCCTAATAATGGAATGCTTTACCGTGTCAACTTCTAACTAACATGATGTGTGTGTTTGTTCATGAGTAGTCTTACATTATGTTGCGCGGCTGTCATACAAGTTGCTTGAAGAGTGATAACCGAGCGCTATTGCATAAGTATGAAAAATATTAATCAACCTCCATCTGCACACACTTGCAACAATTTCTATTGGTGTAGGTCAGAACTAGGTTTTTATACTCTGCATATTGAGGTTCTACAGAGATTAGTTTACTACAGTAGTGACACTCAATCAGAATGAGCCATGGTAAATAAAACAAACAAAAAATCGTTCATACTGTAGTTTCTTCACAGAGTCTCAGCCACAGTGTACATCAGCCCTGTAACTCGAAACTCACTCTACTCTCTAAAATAAAGCCCAAATACACAGACGACATTTTGTCCTTGAATTGGAAATATAGCATGAACACAGCCTATAGCATGAAAAAAATATATATTTGTGATGATTTGATGACTTGAGTAGAATCCAGATCTGTCTGCTTTAACTCATCATGAAGATGTTCTACCGGGTTGAGGTCAGGACTTTGTGCAGGCCAGCCAACCTTGTTCATCCATGTCTTTATGGACTTTGCTTTGTGCACTGGTGCAGTCATGTTGGAACTGGTGTCTGGCTGTTTTTCAGGAGTTGGGCATGGAGCCTTACTTCCAGTGAAGGGAGCTTCCACAGTACTCGACAGTACATTCTTTACAACTTTCTTTAATGACTTATTGACTTTTTTATTGACTTCACCAGCCTGACTAGCCAACATTCCCAAAGTCAATATATCAACAACTTATAATAACAGTTAACAACAACTTGTCAATACAAACTTTATTTTGAATTATCGATTTCTTTTGGAGCTTCAACACAACCGTCGGTCTTACAAAACTTTTCAGTAATTAAATGAAATTAAACAAATTCTAAAAGATATATTGTAAAATATTACACCTGACATCAGTCCAATTTTAAGATAAACAAATAGAAATAACGCAGAAATCTTACTGTCAGGAAAGCAATTGCTACGTTGTTTAGTTTATTGGGAGAGGGGAAAAAAAAAAACAGATTAAATATATTTTCTCCCTTGCAGCTTAAACTACAAATCAATACAAGAGACATTATATGAAAAATTTAACAGCATTCATAATTTATCCTCTTGTCTTTCTGCGTCAGGAAAAACTTTCCTCTACTTGGGGAGAAGTTGAGCTCGTGACCGTGCCAGTACATTTTCTTCGGCTCTGCATTTTTTAAGAATGAGGAAAAAGAAACCGTCAGCATCTATTGACAAAAAAATCTTGCTTTTCTTTAATAAAATTACCTTTGGGGCTTTGCTGCGTCTCAACTGTTTATTTATTAAAGCGATGTAAATGAAAAAGAATTTGAGTTTAAAATAGCTTTATCTGCATTATATATATATTATACTTAAGCAATATCACGCAAGCTGGAGTTGCATGGCTGTAATGATCTCCTGTACAGCAGCGCTCCATTAAGAGGTAATTAACCAGGGTGAGATTAGGTTTAAATTCTTCCCAGACTATGTAGTCAAAGGCCTCTTGTCCAATCAGATTATTCCTTTGGAACTACAGTAACTGGGTAGCATTGCCATCTTGGCTTATTGTTGGTCAGAGTTTCTGTGCATGTTTTCCCAATGTTCATGTGAGCTCCACCTGTTTAGTGAATGAGTGAGATTTTACTTCACTTCATATTCACAGAGTAAATTCAGATTAACCCAGAGGGAGTGCTGCAGAGCTAATTTAATACTCCTGTGGGGGTAGTTCTGATATAGAAAAAGTACAAATGAAAAACAAGGAATGAAAAGAAGACAAGAATATGTCCCCTGGTGCTGGGCTTTGACTCAAAAAAGGAAGCTTAGGAGGGAAATGTTGCATTTTTCTCTCTCTCTCTGGTGTTAACCAGAGGCCTCGAACAGGGTCAGGAATATGTAGCTCAGGGAGCTTATTAAAGTATCATGGCAAGATGTTCTGGCATTTTTAAAATCTTGTGCTTGTTTTTGCCTTTGGCACAGCCCTTGGCACTTGCCCCTTGTTCAAAGCCATAGGCAAGGCCAGCTGTGGTTAGACTAACAACAGTGCCATGCTAATGCATTCCCTGCCTTATTTCTCTTATTTACAGTAAGTTGTAGCCAGTTTTTCGATTCAAGGTAAAAAAGGCCAGCAAAACAAGCCAGAGTTACCTTGAATTTCCATCCTGAAGCTTGGAATCTGAATCTTCATGATTATACTAATGATCATCAGTTGGCATTTTGTGAATTATTTTGTAAAGAAATTCTGTGTTGACTTTTTCCTTGAAATTTCTCCATCAACATGTTGGTCTATTTTCCTCTTTTTTTTTTTTTTTTGATAGCATTGAAGTAAAATTAAGTGCTCGCCTCATTTCGACCCACATAGCGTAATGCGGTGGTGCTTTTTTCTTTAATCTTTCCAGGTCTCACACTCAAATGGATCAGCTTTCAAAGCTTTACTTTCATGATGCTACAAATGATGCCATCACGCCATCAGAAGCTTTGCTTTAAATTAGTGAGAGTGTTTTTTTTTTGTTTGTTTGTTTTTTGTTTTTTTTCCACAGCACTGTGGATAGATAGATAGATAGAAAGATAGATAGATAGATAGATAGATAGATAGATAGATAGATAGATAGATAGATCGCCAATCAATATTTGGCTATTGGCTAAGTATTGCGAAGATATTGTATTGCATGCTCTCTGGTGATTCCCATCTCTAGTTACTTGATCTATTTCTTCTTATTCTTTTTATGTCAATACCATGATAGAATGAGTGATGAACTGACTGTCAGTAGATTTAAAATCCTCTGATTGTTGTTTTTTTTTTTTTTTACTTTTAAATTAACTGCCATAAAATATGTATTGATGTATGTAAATACAGTAGGTAGGCAGAAGAGGGAGGCCTGCTGACCAACAGTTTAAAGTGTATAGGCAGGGTGTTTTGGCCTTTTACTGATTGCACTACACTCATGCTTTGGCCTCTCCTCTTAATAATGGCCATAAAGCCTGGTCTTTCCCAAGGGAAGTAGAGGTCAGGCTCTCTGGATATAGCAATATGCCTGATTTGCATCAGCTATGGACTTTATTTGTCTTTGAGCACCACAAAGAGCTGGAGCACAAAAATGAGCATTACGTGTAGAGCCACTTGCTTATGTCCTATATAGAGAGAAATGTCAAAGATCTCATTTTCTCTTTTTTTGTTAGGTAGTTTCAACTGTTGACAATGTGTGTGTGTGTGTGTGTGTGTGTGTGTGTGTGTGTGTGTGTGTGTGTGTGTGTGTGTGTGTGTGTGTGTTTCTGAGTGGTTTGGGAGCACACTCATGTCAGATGGGTATTGGACAAAAAAATCAATAATTCTCTTGTATTTTGTAAGACCTGACTATGTGTAACATGCATTAGCATATTAAAGGTCAGTGCAACAGATTTTTTTTTTTTTTTTTTTTTGCTCTAGCGCCCAGCTTCACTTTCTGACAGGTTTCTTGTGTTTTTACATTCACATTCTTCTTTCATATATACTGTATACTGTGTATATATATATATATATATATGTATGTATATATGTATATGTATATATATATATATATATATATATATATATATATATATATATATATATATATATATATATATATATATAGTATCCTTATGCTTTTCCCTCTCCTTTTGTCTTTTTGATAATGACCATAAAGCACATAGCACACAGTATATAGATAGATAGATAGATAGATAGATAGATAGATAGATAGATAGATAGATATGTGACTGTACAAAGGACATATTCATGTAAAAAAAAATAGTAAGCACAATGAGCATCACACTGTAATTATTAGCCCCACCAGCACCTGAATAACATTGAATATAAAATAACAATAACATTGTATATGAAATATGTATATTATGCCTGCAGGAACCAAATGCCTACAGGAATGAAAGGACAGCCCATCCATTCAGATCCAACAGAAAAGTTTATGTTGCAAAATTGTCTGAAGAAAGTCAATGCTGGCCATGATGGAAAGACACCAGAACACACAGAGCGTCACATCGTGCTATTTATGGGGCTTAGCAGTCAAAGAGTTCAAGTTCTCAATCCAATCAAGCACCCATGGGATGCGCCGCACAAACAAATCTGATCCATAGTAGTCTCACCTTGCAAATTGGATCACTTAAGGGGTCTGCTGCTAATGACCTGGTGAGAGACACCACAGCGCACGCCGAGAGGTCTTGTGGCGTCATGCCCTAAGGAGCCAGCGCTGTTTTAGCGGCACAGGATGGATCTACACAATATCATGTGAATGTTTTAGCTTTATGTTTTAATATTTTAACATTATCATGTATACAGAACTGTATAAGCAATTCTAGAAATTTATATAAAATAAAAATGGATGAAGTTTAAAACTAAGAAATATAGAACATGAACACAGTGCAGGTGTACAGTTAGTAAAATGCACATAAGCACCAAATAACAAGCACATTGCAGTTTCGTTTATGTCTTCATGATGTCAGATTAAATGTTAATTAAACATGACTTTGAAATAATAATGATTTTGTTTGCAGTTCACCAGTTGCTGTTTTCTGACTATTCTACAAGTTTCATGTAATCTAAACATGTGGATATGTTTATATGGGTGAGATGACAACACAAAGTGGCTTGACTTTGCATTAGTGATATTTTATAATGATTGAAATATTATTATTATTATTATTATTATTATTATTATTATTATTTGTAATTATTATTATATCTTATTTGTAATTATATTATATTATATTATATTATATTATATTATATTATATTATATTATATTATATTATATTATATTATATTATATTATATTCATGTGTAATGTGCATACACAGCATACAGTCTACAATTATAATAAATAATAAGTAAATACTGTATAGCACTGTATATCTCATGGGCAATAGTGTTTAAATGACTGAAAGGGACAAAAAAAAAGAGTTTTTATAATATACCGACTAAATAACTGTGCAGTTTTCCAGGGTTACAGTTTATCCATTAAATAAAGGCCATGTCAAATACCGGCAAATCTTAGCCTACAGTTAATGAATAATTCAGGTACTGGGATTCTGTCAGTAATCATGTATAATTGAATAAACAATGTAATCATTGTGCTAATTAGAATGCTGTATCAGTGAGTACAGTATCAATATGGTACCTATGGGGCACACGCCAGTTCAGGGATTAAAACTATATAAGCAATTGTGCTATTTCTTGAATCTCTTATGAGCTGGCAGTTCAATGAAAAGGTGATTGCTAGAACTTTATATTCTGTATAATTATAGTTATAAGCTTAGTACATAGTGTTCCTGGAAGGCATCTTTTAGCAAAGTGCACTACATAATGTCTCCGAACACCAGACCAGGAACAGTACAGCCAGCAGTAATGGAGGTAATAAGCTTCTCGCCAATAACACATTATAGAATATATATTGAACCTTCTGAGCTGATTCAAGACGAATACATGTTTTCAGGTTTTCAGAGTTTTTTCTTTCCTTTTTCTTTTTTTTCAGAAGATTGGAGTTTGTGTTGCTATTTAGTATTCAGAACAAGGACAAGCAGCACACATTGGTGTTTATACAAATCCATGTTTATTTCAGCGTAAACAACAATGCTGTTCAATTGGTTTCATTTCAGCACATTATTGTTTCTATGGCAACGCATTTGTATAGCGCTCACTTCAAATAAATTGCATATTGTTACAAATTATTGGCCTAGTGCTTTTAGGAAGAAGGAGTTCAGTATTTCTTGGAAGGAGTCTACAGTTTTAGTGTTTTGTAACAGTTAAAGCATTAACTTTTAGAATATTTAGGATTGGACCTAATTGAATTAACAATTTAATGTCCACAATTAACCACTTTCTCCTGGTTTCTTGTTAACATGATAATATGTACATTTTGGGATTTTCAGGATGGTGACTGCAACCCACTTTCTCACCACCCATGACTGATTACGTTAAATTAATATAATATAGTATACAACAGTTAGTTGTGATGTAATCTGATTGGATGAGAGGTTTTCCACAGGTGTTTATATAGAGCATAACAGCAATGGGAGGTTTAACTCTATGTATCACTTTACATTACAGGGCTTCTAAAAATCATTAATTACAGATGTGGACATTAGGAACACATATTTCAAGAAAAGGGATCTCTCGCGGCAGCTCGCAGGAAGCTGTGAAAACGATGTAGGGGGCAGTTGTGTTTCAATCGGAGGTAATATGTGTCTATTGAAGATGAAAATGTGTTAATCTCTCTTAGGCGCCTATTGACAGCGAGTGACAGAGCTCATAAATGTGTCATTTTCTTCTCTCCTTCAATGATGATTCTGTTTTGTCTGCGCTTTTGTCATTATTATTATTATTATTAGTAGTAGTAGTAGTGCTGTGAATGTATTATTATTATTATTATTATTATTATTATTATTATTATTATTATTATTGTTATTGTTATAACACACCTGCGCTTGTGCAAGACGAAGTACAACAAAGAATACAGAAGTGTATTATAAGTTAGCCTACAATATTGTTTTATTGTGTATATACGCTTTAAATATACACTAAACTATAAACACTGACTTTTGCAAAGTAAAAGTGAGTTGCGCGTGCACACTTTTTGATCAAAAGGCTGATAAATGAGCGCAGATATGAGCAGATTTATTGATAGAACTGCAGATATACTCCCCCAGAAATGCAACAAACCCAAAAATATAAGCTACTCGCTGAATACAACGCAACAGCACGCAGAATGCCTGGGTTTTGACTGCGCTTTCTCCCTTGATTATTATCTAACAAATGCTGGGTTTCTGTAAACACATCATTGCGTTCTTTATGCTGGGTCAAAATTCTGTGTTATTTCGGGTACCTTAATCACACTGTTGGGTTGCTTTAGCTATAAATACTAAAAGTGTTACATGGTTAAACTCAATGCAAAAAACTGAAAAAGCCGTTTCCTCCCTAGACATTTTGTCTACATCACAATGAACTGAAGCTCAGCGCATCTTCTTTCTTTCTTTGAATCTGTAATATTTAAGTGAAATATATTTCCCGTATAGGGCTAAATTTTCATCATATTTGTTCAGCATTGGAAACAATATTGTTTTAGGCTAACTATGTATACACAATTCTTCGTTGTACTTGGTCTGGCTTTTCTTTCCATGCGCCATCTGGCGGATATTCAGTGAAGCACAACACATTTATTTAAATTCCTGAATGTTGCTTGTGGGGTCTCGCGGCATGGCGCGAACCGAATTGTGGAAGTTAGGCATGGAGCATCTAGCAGGTTAGGCTTAGAAGAGCCTGCTTGTCTGTAAAGTACACAGAGCCTGTATGTTTGTGTTATGTTTAGGGTATTCGGTGTCAGTTCTGTGTAAAGAGCTTGTGTGTTTTTTGTTTGAAGAGGCTGAATTTGGTTTAAGTTTGAAGTCTGGTTTGTTTTGTTAAATAAAGAACATTTCATGTTTAAAACATCTCCTCTGCGTCTATGCCTGCCCTCTTGAGCCCACGGCAAGAACAACAGCCCGAACGTTTCGTATTACACACTAGTTCGTGACAGTAGGTCTGTACAGTCCGCAGTACTGGAAAGAGGGGAGGGAGAGCAGCTGCCTGCCAAAATCCATATTTAAAACCATTCACATAAAAAAAAACTTTCAGTAAAGAAAACATGTCTGATAACATTATATCATCTTAAACAGTACTGTCTCCTTAATAATTGATTCTACGTTATTTTAAATTTCCTTTGACCTACATGATATAAGCCTAACCCTAGCTAGCTTCTAACACAAGCCTGAATCCCAAATCCCTTTCTAAAGCCCGATCAAGGGCATTACTTGTGTGGAACACAGGATTGTACAACCTACATAAGGCGCTAGGTTTCCATTTAACACTAGGGTTATTAACACTATTTGGAATTTAATCTGGCAACCCAGAAGTTAGCTGATAAAGTGGAATAAGTAAAAATATAATGTAAACATTGTAAGTTTATTCTCCTCAAATTTTGGCCACATAGTACTGGTAAGACATTAGAAGTTTTTATCCCGGTTAATTACACTAATTGTTGGGCTCTAACTGCCACTAACAGTACACGTTAATAGGAGATCTGCAAGCACCTTCTGTAGTTTGAATGATTATTTATGAAGCTCTTCATAGTTTTGTGGCTTGGGTGTTGTAACAGCAGCAATTAGCGTACAATGACAACAGCTGGGCGAAAGCACAAAGCCTTGAGGGATGCCTGTGATGGATATCTAATAGACATTGAGTGTCAGACAATTGAAGGCTCAGCCACACATACTGTCATCTGCAATTTGGGGGAATGGAACATGGAGCTGCTCTGGGCTGATTGAGTCTATGAAAAGCTTTCTGCCACATGTTTGTGTTGAATCCAGATGTTTTTTTGTTTTTTGTTTTCCCTCGATTAATTATCTGGAAATAAGGTATATTAAAAAAAGCAATACAACATTAAAATCTCAAAACTAATCAAATCATGGATATCTTTACTGGTAATGTGATTATTTGAGCTAAAACATAAGAACAAAAACTGTTACAGATGATATATATAAATATACACATCTACCTACTTTCTCTAACCACATAAGATGCCCCTGAAAGTGAAACACTATGGATAACAAATTAAACAACTACATATAGAATTCCATACAATTTGCAAAATATACATATTGTGTCACTGGCCAAAACAAGCCCAAAAAGTATGTTTACAGTTGACTTAACAACATACAAATTAAGCTGGGGCTTTTAATTGCGAAGAATGACAGAGCAATGTTCTGAGAGTAAAACATACATATTCTCTATGTTTCTATATATAATAACCTGCTACACTAATGCACGTATC
This sequence comes from Clarias macrocephalus, assembly GCA_011419295.1. Lineage (NCBI taxonomy): Eukaryota > Metazoa > Chordata > Actinopteri > Siluriformes > Clariidae > Clarias > Clarias macrocephalus. The sequence continues at coordinate 14,725 of JAAGKR010008634.1, read as the reverse complement.
CCAGTGTTTCACTAGTGCTTGGGTACCATCAAGGTAGAAAATATTTTCAGTTCACCAGAGCAATTATCAGACTCCCTGCTTCATGTCTGAAATGCCACCCTCCCAGAAACTCCTTTAATTTCCCCATAAACATGTGGAAATGACTTGGTGTCGGGATGTATGGGGCATGTGGCAATAACTCAGAGCTGAGTTCCTGTAATCTGAAAGTGGTGCTGGTAAATAATTGTGTGTAAAATTCTGACACAGATGTGTCTCTTGCGCAAGTTGGTGACAACTTATAAGGCGACATTTAAGGATGAGACGTTCCACTCGTATACGTTGATGGAAAGACTATAGGCTCCAAGCCACCTTGGCCTGGGATCATCATTCAGGGATGTACAGCCTTCTGTTTACCATTTGCAGCAGTCAAATATTTTTTTAAGAGTCTCATCAGCATACTGTGCTAAAAGCCTTCTTTAAATGTTAATCAGTTTTACACCTTCATTCCTGTGAACTTTCATCACAAGTCTCGGTTTGATTTCTCTTTTAATTTAATATTTCATCTTTGAAACTATGAAACTATGGATTTTAGTATCTTGTCTCAAATAAAACTTAATTATTAATATGTGATTAATAGCATTTTTAGTTTTTTTTTTATTAAACTTATATATTACAGGATTTATAATTATGTATAACCTACTGTATACAGTGTTCAAGTGAAATCTGATGTCATGGAAAATACAGAAATTATAATTAATTATAGATTACTCCAGTTATAATTATATATATATATATATATATATATATATATATATATATATATATATATATATATATATATATATATATATATAATATTTGGACCTCAGAGGTATACTGTAGCCTACGCAATGTACAAAACCAGCTACATGTGCAAGAAATACATTTGCAAGGCACATGTCATTATGAACACACACACACACACACATGTCTACAGTACAAATGACTGAATTTTGTAGGTTAATTTCACAATGAATATCAAAGAGAGAGAGAGAGTTGAAAAACAAAGGTTAAATTAACTTTTTTCTTTTTTTAAATCTTGTTACCTGATCTTGACCTTATCTGATGTTGCTAAATAAAGTAATAAATAGTAAATAATTTAAATATTCATGAATTAACACTATACAATTAAGAAGTGTTGATTAAAAAATCCAAGTGTAGGGGGTGAGATTTGGGATTAGTGTGAAACTAGGTGAGATACCAGAGAAAACATCAAGTCAAGCATTAAGTTCTGACAGTTCCAGCTGTAAATTTAGATCCTTTAGTTTACTTGGTTCAGAGAATCAAAAAATAAATGAATTAATTACATAATGAGAGTAAAGGTGTATTTAGACTTTTTTTTTTTAGATTTTTTTTTTTTTTTACAACATGCCAGACAACATTTCTTTGGAGAAAATAAGACTTTTTGGAATGCACATTTCTATTGGTCCACACTGTGATGAAGGACTGCTTGGGTGAAGGCAATATGTTCTCAGGAGGGCTACAGTGACTCACTTAATTCATTATCTAATGCGGCCTTATTCATTTGCAATGTTGCAGCCATCCATTCTCACATTATTTTACCCGACTAACGCTTATTTGTGCTAAAGCAAAAGGCTTGAAATGTCTTATCAAAAATTTGAGAAAACCAGGTAGATTTTGGAAGAAAAAAAAAACAGCACAGAACTTATGGTATTTGGAAAGCAGATCTTAAGATTACAGTATGGCATTCCATGGACCCTGGAATAAAATAGAAATGAAAAGAAAAAAAGGAAAAAGTGGAAAAGAAAAGAAAAAAAAGGAAAATACTTTTTTTTCCGGTGACTCTCATGAGTCTAGAATTTTAAGTGGCTATCTTCGCTACTTTGAGGCTGTTCAATAATATCTAAATAAAGGTAACAAAGAAATAACAAACATATATAATTTGCTTAGCAAGCTGTTTGGCCACTACAAACCACCAAAACACTTTTAAAGGCAACATATTATGCAAATTACACTTTTTTGTCATTTTTAGACATTTGGATGGGTCTTAATATTTTTATACTGAGTGGGGCTTAAACAATCAAATAAAATCCCCCCCACCCCCCCAGGTGTGACCTCATATACTCATATATATATACCTCATATATATATATACTAAGATATCCTGCATCATGCTCAGTTCTGCCCAGTCTTTTGGGTGCCATTTTAAGAGCTTTAATAAATGAGGTTCTTAAGAAGATCTAGATTATCCAGTTATGGCTATAAATATATATTATTTATTTATTTTTTTATTTATTTTTGCCGGTGGGGAAACGGTGGGAAATGCTTGATAAGGCCCTAAACGTTTCTACTCACTGTGTTTGACTGGCCTGGGAAATGCACTTTGTCAAATAGCCATTTGGGGGCAGTTAATTTAAAGCTGCAGACACGGAATGAGCGTGCTTGTTAATGGAGTGAAACAGAAATCGAATCAAGCACTCCAGAATGGATCCGAGTTGTATTTTAAAATACATGTTCATTTTAGACACCTCTAAGTCTTATGTAAACTTGATTTAAAAAAGTATAGTATATGCCCTTTACTACCCTTTCAACTAGGAGTCTCTATAGTTGTACCAATTAACTTAAAATACCCTTTCTGGCCAAAAATAAAAATGTTACACACTATTTTTTGTCTGCCTTTAACTTTGATTACATCAACTGTGCCAGTTTGTGTGGGAAAACGATACCTCATGCTCCCAAAACCACCCACAATTTAAATCCTATTCTCACCTAGAATATGCCCATGCCATCATCAAAGAGATCTGATACGCTGGTCATTTAGTCCATTCGGATTGCCACATAACGTTGCTAAGCCTGACCAACTGAAGCAACCCCAGATTATAACACTGCCGCCAGAGCCTGTAGAGTGGGCACTATGCATTGATGAGCCCTTGAACTGATCAGACCACATTACCTTTTTCCATTGCTCCAAATTCCAAAATTTGTGCTCCCTAGCAAAGTGAAGACTTTTTTTTTTTCCTGATGGTTAACAAGTGGCTTTCTTATAGACACACAGCTGTTTAGACCCAATTCTGTGTATGAAAATGCTCTTTTCACCATTTAACATAGCTGTTCCAGTAATCCAGTTCCAGGAATTCCAAATCTGCATACTAGTTGCATAAAAGTGATCTGTCAAAGAAATATCCCTCGGTATACCTTAATTGTTTCCTCTAGAGTAGATCTAGATCTATGTGTAGAGACTATTTAAAATCTACAGCAAGACCCAGACAGCCGGTCAGTCACTATAGATGTATATGGTGGATGTTACAGTACATGTAAAGTTTTACAGTCTTCAATAGTATGGTGTCGATCCATTGGAGCACCTACTGTACAGTGTTTTCTCAGCATACTTACCTACTCCAGAATGAATTGCACAGTTCTGCTGGCTTTCCCCTGCACCACATGGGTAAAGATTGGCCTATTGTTCTCACCATTTTTATCAGGATGCTCTAGTTATGAACTCGTACCTACTTCCAGTTCTCCCATTTTTATTTTAGCCAGTTGGCTACTAGTCAGCAGATCTGTTCTCTCCCAACAGCATGAAACATTCCTGCCAACCAGCATGATATTCCAGCAAGCAGTGGCGCCTATACCTCTAAAAACATCACAGCTTTTACAAAACTTTGCTATATAGAACATGACATTGAGTCAGAAACTGTGTCCATAGCATAGCAACAACATATATATTATTTTTAATTGTTCATAAAGCATTGCATTCTGGTTGAAGACTGCCAATTAGCCCAGCTCTGTTGGAACTCCCCCAATAAATTACTGCTGCAAAAACACGGTCGAATCATTAATCAATCCAGATGAGGTTTATAAATCAAGTGAGTCGAGGTTTATGCAAAGCAAAAACTCTAACCGGTGGTTAATTGCTCATTTGCCTATCAAGTTGGGTTTTAATGTCAGCCCATCCATTTTCAATTCAACCCCACTGGAACCCTGTTTGCTTTAGTAAAATCTGGAGGCAGTAGATTCTTACTTCTTTAAATGAGCTTTGCAGGTGGTGCTTATGATGTGGCAGCGAATGTGCTGATGATGAGGCACCACAGTACCTCACTCCCACGAGCGAGTTACCAGTTTTATCAGCTACAGTCGATCTAAAGTGCAAGTCTATTTCCTGCCCTGTCTATTTCCTTGCTTGTCTATTTCAGCTGCCAGACGCCCTGCACGATATCAGGAATCTCAGGACACCAGAGGATATTTAAACTTTGCATAATAAACAGAATATTCTCACAACACTTTCTAGGCAGTCCATGGAGAAAGTAATTACCGTCTTTTTATTTTATTTATTTTTTATTAATGCCTGTTAGCTGAGTTTGAGTGTACAGATGTTCATTTACATCTTCAGCAACCACTTACTCCTGGTCAGGCTCTCTGTGCATCTGGAGCTCATCCTGGGAATGCTGAAATAAATTTTTAATTAATGAATTACATCTTGGATGCTTTGTCAGTTTTGATGCGAGTTTTGAGCAGCCGCTGCTTTGTGCCTTGTAGACTGGATTCCCCAGTAAATACTTCTGTGTACTATAGGATCTGTTTAGGGGGAAACCTCATCACTAACCTTTATTGGAATCGTCGTCCTGTAATTCTTAAGTGAAATAACTAAGATGTTTTTTTTTTTTTTCAAAACCTTAATAGTCTAAGAAAATAAACACTGGACGATTATCTACATCGGCAGGATTTTGCAAAAGTAAAAACCCCATTGAGCTTGGGGTGGCGACAGGATGACATAACCATAATTCCACATTTCCAGCTTACTTTCAGGTTTCAGCAGATGGAATTTATTACACCTGTCACACAGGTTAAGTGCTGTCATTGATGTTTGATTGATAGTCATCCATTAACTCTGTGATGGCTCTAAGCATCAATTTATCCTCAGACTTGACTGGAATATCAAGCACATCAATGTAGTTAAAGTGGTTATTCCTCTCTTTTTATTACCCCTTGGAGAAATTTCACCTGTGGCGTGGACCTAAAGTTGGCACTTACCTGATTTAGCTTCTATTTGAGAGCTTCTAGACATAAGCACAGAGCATTTCAGCATCAGCAATGAACATCTGGACACAGGGATATCTACTACTACCCAGTATCTCCAGTAAATGCTTAAGGGAGCATGAAATCACTCTGTTCTTATCAGTTTGCAAAACGTATTGACAGTATATTTTCTTCACATTTATTCCTATCTCTCTTTCTCTCTCTCTCTCTTTTTAAAAGTTTTTTTTTTCCCGAAATATTCAGTCATACTATGAAGTGTTTTTTACTTATCCTGCCATGGTAATATTTCCCCCGTTCCACTTTCTGTGTCTGCCGGTTCAAGGTGAAGAGAGACAAACAGATAGATGGGTAGAAGCCTTGGATGAGTTTTACCTGAGTGAGTATGTGTGTATGCTTTTCCCCTACACTTTTCACCTTTATCATCGATCCCCCTTTCTCTGTTGAAGGAATTACAAACAAAATCCCTCACGTCTTAATATCTAACTGCAGTCTCCAGTAATAAATATGTAATAGTCTACAGGAGGCCTTGAGAAATGAAACCATTATGACAATGAATCTAGCACTTACATGTACATCCAGACAGAGTCAGTCCAAAAAAAAAAAAAGAATTATACACATTTCAGGAAAAGAAAAATATTATGATGTATATTATATTAATATAATATTAAGTATATTAATAATGTTAAAAATATAACATTTATCATACTATTATCATATGCATCAATATATAATATATAAATACATTATTAAAATATATTAATAATATAGTATTAAACAGAATAAAATTATACAGTATTAAAATATTTATAGAAATTTTTTTCCCTTAAAGTTGGGTTGACTAAATTATACTTATTCATTCATTTATTGTGCATTATCATTTCTGTAGTTATAAGGTTTCAATAGAATAGTCAGAGACCAATTATACTACTAATACTACTACTATAATAATAAAAATAATAACAATAATAATAAGAAGAAGAGTTGTTGAAAAGTAGTTCTATAATTAATGTGGCAGTTTTTATTTATTTATTTATTTATTTACATAAAAGAGTTCCCAGTGTCATCACTTTGTAATTTAAATAATTTGGCATTTTAATTAATTATTGCAACACTATGTGCTAACACTATTAAAATACTGGTAGTGATGTTTATACTTCATTTATTTATTTATTTATTTATTTATTTATTTATTTATTTTCACAGTCAACTGCTTGTGGTAACCTGTGCCCTGCCATCTGCCTTGACATTTCCAGGGAACGCTTTAATAAACATGGAAACACAGACTGAATTCTATCCGTAACTTTAGGGTTTACATTTTTGTCCATTCATTCTGCCTTGCACTCTGACTAGATTGGCTCTGTTCTTGGATGTCAGAGTGGTATTTCACACTGTATGCATATTGAATTTGATATCAATCTTCCACTTTCTGGGGAAAAAAAAAAAAAAAAAAAAAACTTCCTGCACCCTAACATCTCTGTTTAACGTTCTTTTCATTAATTTGATATCATAAAGCGGTTAAACCAGGGTAAAACCTAGGGTAATGTGGTACTGATCCACATGTTCAGAAGACTTTAAGAAGTTGTAGTAAAACATTTGAACAGTAAAAATGTGGCTCAGAGACCACTGCAGTCATTCCCAAAGAACATTCAGCAAGTGGAGTGCTTGGTCCTAAAAACAATCGATAAAACCTGCGAACATTGTGGAAGAGGGACATCTGTCTGTAGGAACTGTACACATAGTCATTGAGGAACACCTGCATTTTTATAAGGTGTGTACACATTGGGTACCGAGAGAGCTCTCTGCCTTGGACTGGCACAAAAGATCTGCAGTGAGTTCATTGTGATAAACAAGCTGTCCAATCTTGGCTCCAACATCATGAGGAAACTTTCCACGTTTTATGCTCTCCAAGCACTAGTGAAACACTGGGATAAGTGCATTAGTGTATCAGGAGATCATATAGAGAAATATAGGGAAATAAAGGGAGTTTTTAGTCTTATAATATTAAAAGTCCCAGTTTCACTTGAATGCGCCTTATTTTTCATTATTTGAAAACATGGCTAAAAAACAGAAAGAAAAAAAAAATCTCCTGCATAAGCTGTATCACTGGCCTGCATCTCGGACCTCCAGCAAATCACTGATGTTTCCTTCCCTTAAATAACCATCCTCATTTAGGAGAAAGCAGTCTTCAAGGTGATCTCCTCTCAACCATTCAAGGTTGATCACCTCTTTAAAGACATGAACCAGGACCTAAGGATATTGTTGGTTTTATACCGCAAATAAACCAGTGTAGATTCAGCAAAGTGACATAGTATTTATTAGCAAGGTGGACCAGCCGTTCTCCACCGCTGATCCTTATTAAAAAGTCCTGCTGCTGCTCGGCTTTTAATGGACTGGGTTTCTGGCAAGCATTTTCTTGCGCCGGAGCAATCAATAGCACACTTACTGTAAAGGACACCACTAGTTTTATGGTGACTGCACAGTGACACCAGTCTGTTCATTAGTACAACTGGAGTTCAGGAAAGGTCTGAACAGGGATAGAGTTACTAGAACGTTTCACTTTATGCCATTTATGCTTGCTTCAAATCAGCCAAATATCAATGAGTGCATGAAGCAAAAATAGATGCATCCGTTATTGTATACAGTTGCTGACAATAGTCATTATTTTGCAATATTCTGAATCAAATCACAATACACTCTGTATAATTCATAATACATAATACATAATCCAAAAGGTTAGTGCCCAAATGACTAACCATAGTCACTAATGACTGTGTTTAGATTTGAGTTAAGAAAGGAAAGTAAAAACCTGAGTATGTTGGCATTCAGACATGATCTGTAACTACAGACTTGAGCATTATTCAGAGAGTTGTACGGGATTTTGCACTCACACACTATGAATTTTAAGTGGAACAGAGGCATGTCTCAATTGTTCATGATTCAGAAATTGTACATGAGCCCACATATCTTGTGTGATATTGGCTCAAGTGAGGAGCAGTATGAAGTCCAGTGCCATATTCTGACAGTGTGATGCAACATCTATACAGTATGCTATGATTCAACGTCCTTATGTTTTGGGCTGCAAATACAATAAAATATATCAGTGCCCATTTAAGACATAAATCATCAATCAGTTAATTAAAATTAATACCAACATGCATATAAAGTTATTGCAGTTTTATTTCTTCCATCAGAGGAGATACAGTAGCATGTTCATTGGGGCTAAGCAGAACTTTTTATTGCCCAACTAAATTATACAAATATCAAATATCTGTAAGTGTGGCTTTTTACTCAAGAAAAAACGTCATGATTTGAATAATCTAAATCGAGAAAATCCAGAAAATCAACTTCATTATTCACATTTACATCAAACCTAAATTATATAACTTAATTTGTAAATAAGGAAATAAATAACTCTAAACTTGAACCTTTTGTATTTTTGAGGTTAATGTGCATAACATCATTTGAGGTATAAAAGTTTCATTTTCAATCACTGCTTGCCATATACATATATCCATCCATCCATCCATTCATCCATCCATCCAACTAGGTACCTCTGTAAACCAACTAGGGACTGTGGAGGCCAGCGGTGACCATCGCATTTATTCCCATTTTTACAGATGTGATAGGACCTCCAGTCAACATTCACATGTACATTCACACACTACTGGCACTTTGGGAACACCAATTAGCCTAATCTGCAATGTCTTCGGAGTGGAAGGAAACCAAAGTACCTGGAGGAAACCCATCAAGCACGGGGAGAACATGCAAACTCCATGCACACAGACCTCAAGGTGGGAATCAAATTGAAACCCTGGAGGTTCAAGGCGACAGTGCTAAGCACTGAGCCATGCCTATATACTGTACATATACAATATTACAAGGCATGTCTCTCCATTTTACACACTCAGCTACCTATTTCAGCCATCTGTGCTCCTCGGTTCCTGTTATTTTAACGAAAACTCACAGACTGTCAAAGACCTGCTGCTCCTCATTTCCTCATCTCCTGTAGTTCTTCCGAGAAATGTCTCTACATTCTTAACTTAAGCTTTCTTGTTTTATTTTGTTATCCACTTATCTAATCTCCTTCTGAAAACCCACTGCTTCTGCAGCCCTGATCTAACACAGTTAATGGAATTAAACAGGTTTTTCAGGCACCATCTGAATATTAGAGTCAGGTGAGTTTAGAACAGAGCTGGGAATGAACTCTGCAGGGTGTTCGATTTCTAGCAGCTGAAGATGTAACATACACATTTTTTTTGATACTGCAGTATTTCAATAAAACCGGCTTGCCTAAAGACGAGGGCTCTTGACTACTAATATATGGATATATTCAGACGCCCCCTCATAGTGCCCTAATTAAATGGCAGCCGAGGAGAGAGAGCCGGCAGCCACAGGTTCCCCTTCTGTGTTGGCGCTGGCGCTCTAACTGCTTCTGTTCCGCTTGACTAATCTCTTTAATGAAAGTGTAAATGCTTTTGGCAGGGTAGACTTGCCTGGGTCGCGGGGATTAGTGCCTTCCGCAGCCTTGATGTTTAATTATAGAAAGTTGTTGTTTTTCCATCCTCGTTTGTGCTGTTTATATGCTTCACATGGACAGTGAAAATTAGCTAAAGGCCCAAAGGGCAGGACACAAAGTGTTTGGTTTGGCATTCAAGTTTTTTATCAGCAAGTAGAATACAGAGGCATTCATGCATTAAGCGGTCAGGTTGCGGAGTCGAAGCTGTTTTAATTAATCCTCTTAGCTTTATATTTAAAGACTGTACCTCAATACACTAAATGATTTCAGGAAAGCAAGCTATCTTTTTTTATTTTTATTTTTTTAACAATAATCATAGCCAAATGAATTACTGGTGTGTATATACAGTACAGTATTGTATGTATACAGTATAATGATGGCACCATGATGCAGTGTGTAGCATTGTTGTCTTAAAGCTTGAGGATTCTTGATTTGATCCAAGTGAGAAAGAAATAAAAACATCCCCACTATTTAGAAATGTAAATTCTTAGAAGTTATTTTAGCAGTTCATACGTATTTAATGTCATGTTATAATGGATTATAGAGTCCAAACATATGTAGACTTCCTTGTTTGGTGTTGATATGGACAGCGGTGAGCTCATAGAAATCTAATAAATAGTGCACTGTAATAGATCCAACAAAATCCAACCCTGTGCACTAAACTACTAACTTGTACATGGGTTTGGCATGAGTGATTCATGACTACACCTTAACATTTAGTCCGTAGATGATTTAAGGCAAGACTTTCAGTTTTAGACAGTTTTCCATGATCTACCACAAGGTTTGGGAGTGTGGTAAAGTCCTTCTTTACAAGCTAGGGTACAAGGAACTAACTTTTGTACCACTCTACACCATTATATGTATTTGTGGTCAAGTGTTATCTGTGATTAAAAGCTTCATCTATAACATTCTTTCTCAATATACTCTTCATCCCCCCTTTCACATGCCTAAACCATCTTAATCTGGCCACAGTAACATTCTCATACCTGCACTGCCCCTTTAATATAATATTTCATTCCTAATCCTGTCCATTTCTGTCACTCACAAAGCAAATCGCAGCATCTTTAGCTCCGGCACCTCCACCTCCGCTTCCTGTCTCCAAATCGTACATCTGGTTTCAGTATCGTACCTGGATGTGGTCAGGGAGGACATGCAGGAGGTTGGAGTGACAAAGGAAGATGTGGAAGACAGAGTTAGATGAAGGAGAAGAAAGAAGAAGTTGACGATTTGCCATCTATAATAGTGTGAGCTCGACCATTTGGGTGAGTAACTTCTCTGTGATTTGGACATCTTACACTATGTTAGGTGTAGGGACTCGCAGGCCACCTCAAAGGGAGCCGTTGAACGAGGAAGAGACAGTTCACGCCATCAGCAACTAAGGAAAGAAACGGCTACACGTCACCAATTCAGATGGTGCAAATCTGCAAAGCAACTTGCTTGCACAAGAGAGAAGCAATTTCACATCTTCACTCAAATGGTATAAATCAGCACAAATCCCTTGAATAGGGAAGTTTCACAACCCCCTGGCAGTTGTTGACCCCCCCCCAGAATGCGCTTCCTCCGGGCCCCAGAACAGAGAACATACAAAGCTTTAGGGACACGTACTATGATAATCAGTTAAAGTATGAAACTAGGGCAGATATACAATTATATATGTGTGTGCATGTAGAATGTATGATGTCTTTGTGTTGTGTTCAACATGTTTACTATAAACTTACGGCGTGTAATCAACCTCTACAGCCCTTGAATGAATGTTCATAGGTATGAATGGCTATGCAAGACATGGGATGTTTGGTATCAAATGAACACTGTGTCTTCAATGAATGTTGATGTGCATGAAATCTTAATCATATGAACCAGACTCATGTTAATACACTTTATCTAAATTACTAAAATCCCATTGAGATGGCCTCCCATGTGACAGAGGAAACCAAAGGTTAATGTATGCACGAAAAAGAGGAACAATGCAGGGCGTGGCTACGCCAACAACCATCTCTGATTGGGTCAAACGGCTGGGACAGACCTGCACCATGAGATTAAAAACCTAAGGTCTCTGCTCTCAACCAACGGCTGAACTTTGACTTATGACCTGCGCCACCCAGCGATCAAACACTCTGCTCTCCTCGACATGCAAAGAAACTTTGGCTTGAACTCCGACGCCGCCTTGGTGCAACGTAGAGGCCTGCAGAAGAAGTCTCAGAGCGTCGTCATCGGTAATCAGGCAACCAACATGCCGCCGAGGGCTTTCCCAAAAGATGTCACCTCAACCCAGTGCACCGACCAATCAGCAACGCCGTGACTCCTTTCGCTGAAGGCGAACCGATGAGAACAACCATCACGTACCGTAAGTAAAACAAACAAAGCCTCATACCTTGCTGAAATTGGTGCGCGATTCATGACTATACCGTAAGATTAAACCCAAGGCTCTGCTCTTGTGACTTTCTCCGGTTTAGTAAACATTACTAGAAGAACTCCATTATCTTTCACCCTCTGAACTGTTTGTGTGTGTGTGTGTGTGTGTGTGTGTGTGTGTGTGTGTGTGTGTGTGTGTGTGTGTGTGTGTGTGTGTGTGTGTGTGAATAAGTAGCGTAGTTTCATGTATTGTAGATTAGTCAAATAAATTCTCATCTCTTTACAAAGAATGGTTGTCTTGGTCATGTATTTTAAAGTTTAAACATTTGCCCAGATCTTACATTACCTTGCTCATAAATTGGTACCTTTTTTTTTTTGTATTATCATCATCGGCCATGGGATAAACAGAATTGGTAAGATACACTAAATGATGCTGAATGCTGGACGGATAGATGACTAAGTGTATGAATTTATAACTGTATACATATTGTTAAGGATTCGATTCACCTCTGACCCAGAGTTGAAACCCTACACAGGCATTTTCGACAGGATGGACACCCATAGAGTAAATTTCATATATGTCTAAGGATTCCACAGGAGGAGCTGAAAACATGTGTTTGGGAAAGAGGGGAAAGAGAAGCCTGGGCTGATCTTTATATTCTCCACCACCTCAATAAACTCTCCCAAAAAAGCCAGAGAGGGCAAACAAGAGGATGACTAGTTGACATGGATGCAACAACAACAGCAAATAAATACAGAAGGTCCCAAAAATATGTATACACACATCAGCATTTATCTACATTACGCCCTTTTTTAAAACTTGTATTGAATTATGGCAGCATTGTGTAATATTATGTCTCCTCAAAAGATGTGAGTAGCACCATTGTAGTTGAAGGCGTACAGTATGTTGAAGTGTGTATACATCTATATATAAACAAAATCTTGTACGCATGATGTCTCAGCATCAAATGCGTGAATTAATGCATGGAGAATTTCTGTAGAATTATCATTATAATAATCAAGAGAAGAACTCTAATTGCCTCAAGGTCGTTACAAGGCCAAATGTTAAATGCTGATTCTGTTTGAAGTATCCTTTAAGCACTTGAGGACCTACTTGTTTTATTCATTAACTAAATAGACTAAATAAAAATGAATAAATAAATAAAATAAAATAAATCACACATTTTATTCATTTATCATTTCAATTCGTAACGTATAATATCCATGGAACATCATTGACATTAGGAGTTATTTTATGTCAAGTGCTGAAAGTTATTTCCCATACGAACCTCTTTGTAACTCTGTGAATTAATAAGACATAAATGTTCAATCTTCTCTGTCCTGAAGACTTTCCCATGCTGAAAAACTTGTTGTTATGGGTAGTTGTGTGTGTGAGTACGCACAGCACAGTTTGTACATTAAGGCAATGTATTAAATGCATGCATTAGAGTATCAGAAAGTTATATTTGATGCTTGTTATCTTCCCTGGAGCTGACCGAGTCATGAACTGTCCCAGGCCCCGTGTTTCTCCTGGGGAAATCCTCCCCTCCAGCAGCCTTGCTGATTATGACAGGTGCAAGCTCTTAACCTAATCAATCCTGATTTTCATAAACAGAGTTTAATTTGTTTTATAAGCGTTCAGCCTTTAATGAACAATGCGCTTGGGACTCGAGTGCTTTAATCACTGTTTTTATATTTTCATGCATAACCCATGCTTAATGTGTGTGTATTGACTAAACTAATCTATCAGAAAATCCGTGATGGGTTTATTTGATTTTTTTTCACCCTTTTTTCCTCTTTTGCTAATACTAGCTAAAGGCAGGAGTTCATTGTTGCCAAGTCATAATACTGTCCTTGAAAAGCTCACATGACCCATCCTGAGGCATTTTCAAAGCTAGATGCATGGTTGTGACCAGACCAACACTCTGTTCTGCCTTTGTAAATCAATATTCAATTCAGAGAGCCATCTGCACGCATGGGGATGATCGAGGGCAGCCGAGTGCTTCAGGTCTGTGTGTGTGTGTGTGTGTGTGTGTGTGTGTGTGTGTGTGTGTGTGTGTGATGTATGTGATGTTTTCATTTGTACACCAAGCTTCTTTCTCCATTAGTATAGACCTTCTGTCTTCCACAGAAGACACACACAGGGGGATCAATTACAGTTTACCTATGCTAACACACACACACACACACACACACACACACACACACACACACACACACACACACACACACACACACACACACACACACACACACACAAACATGTGTCTGTAAATTATGCTTCCTTCATTCAGCTTTGTGACTCTGTCCCTCTCTCTCTACTTCTGAGCTCTTTAATACCCACAGAGCTTTAGTTCACATAAAAGCTGACAAGGGCAAAAGATGATCGCTAAGTGCCTAGATGAGTGATGTGCTAATAATGCATAATGCAGCATAAAGGACACAATAAAGCACTTGTGATGATAACACCGCAGATCAGACAGACGTGGGTCAGTCAGGTTTGATTTCTGTTCAAAGCAAATGTGAAACATTGTACTGCATGAGAACATGGAGGAAATGTGATTATCCTTATAAATCTCAGACTTATAATATGTACTTAATATTTTATTATGTTCTATTGCTTCACCAAGATGGAGTTTTAATATTTATTTATTTATGTCATCATCATCATCATCATCATCATCATCATCATCATCAACTTATTATTATTATTATTATTATTATTATTATTATTATTATTATTATTATTATTATTATTATCTTAATTTATCCTGTTGCACTTATTTGCACTTATTTCTTACAAAAAAAAAACTATATATATATATATATATGTATATATAT
>JAAGKR010008633.1:0-26261 GCA_011419295.1 Clarias macrocephalus | reverse complement strand
GGCCCCCCCCCCCCGCCCCCCCCCGGTTGTGTAGGGGGTGTTAAAATGGCCTCACTTTCACATTAACACTAATGAGTCTTTCTATGGTCCCTTACTTCAAAGACAAGAAATAATAACAAAAGGAAAAGAGGTGAAATGCTAAGATCACGTTTTGATTTCTCTTAGAGAAAAGGACAAAGCAAGAGAGCAGCACGTTGTAGTGAGGAGGCCTTCGATTCTCTGCTACTCGAGGAAGTAGAAACAAAACCTAAAGCAGGGTGGAGGACAATACAGCATTGGTAAAACAGCCTCAAATGATCAAATCAAATCAAGTATTTCATAATACAAACTAGGTGACGCAAAAATGTCAAAGATTTGTAAAAATTGTTGTACCATTTGGAAGCACAGACATCAGCACAGCAGCTTCTTTAACTGCTTCCGGATTTCATGTGCACACACTGTTCAGGAACGGTGTCAGGAACACGCCAAAGAGGTAGAGGTGCTGACTCCGCCCCCAAATCCTCCAGATCTCAGTCCGATCGAGCGTCTGTAGAATGTGCTGGAGAAACTTAAAGGATCTGCTGCGGACGTCTTGGTGCCAGATACCACATACACCTTCAGAGATCTCATGGAGTCCAGGGTTCCTGAAGGGTTTACTGGATGATTACACCCTCTACTTCCAACCCTTGTCTTTGGGAAACACATCAGCATGGAGCACTCAAAGTCCCCTTCTTTCCTAATGCAGCGTTGGATTAAGGCTTCGTGGCTTGTTGTCTGTACTGTACATAGGTGTTTAATTTCGTGTCGACTATCTAGTGAACTCTCAAAGGGTCTGACTGCGCAAGAGCTTAGATCCCGTATGATGAGCCAGAACCTCTGCTGTTCACCTTGTAGTTGGATTTGTTTTCTAGCCGTAACATTCACTCCAGAATGTTTATTTAACCTCCTTATCCGTGAATGAAGACATGTTTTTGAGGTGAACGTCTTTTATAAAGACACAAAGACACACACTTACACACTCACTTCCTGGAGCGGAGGGCAGCAGCTTCCCGCCAGGCGCGTGTTATTAATCCAGCACATTACTTATGCAGGGATTGTGGTGCCGCCGCCGCCGCCGCCGCCGCCTGGTTCAGCTCATGAAATGCTAATGTTAATATATTCATAAAGAAATTGTTCAGGTCTAATCTGAGACTCAGACACTTATCGCCGAGTGCCACTTGATTCCCATGTGCGCTCGTGTTACCCGAGCGCCTCGCTAATACGAAGCTGCTACGTCTCACCGCTCGACTCTCTCACGGGAGACGTATTTACTGTACGTCTGGCTGTCTGGATCCTCTCAGCTGCGAAAGTGCGATTTCCTGCGAGCCTTGTTCATCAACAAAAACAATCAGAAATCAGAAATCAAAACAAACAAACAAATAAATAAAGCATGGAACCATTCTTTCATTTAAAAACAAAATCACATAATATTTTAATGTAGAAAATTATATTTGCATATAATATTTATGTAAAATAGTTTATAAAAAATAATATTTTAAATATTTATTATTTGGATTTCTTTTACTGATTAATGAAGTTGCTGGTATTTTCTAAGCTGGGAAGAAGAATCCAAAATGAATTTGTATGTAAATTAAGTGGTAAAATTCCTTTGTTTATTTTCATGAACAAAATAATTTTTATATTACGCTTATTATTATTTATTCACTCACTTTACTGCTTTATCCTGTACTCAGGGTCGTGGGGGCCTGGATCCTATCTCAGGAGACTTAGGGCACGAGGTGGGCTACATCCTGGACAGGGTGCCAACACACACACACACACACACACACACACACACACACACACACACACACACACACACACACACACTCATCCACATGGTAATTCGGAAACACCAGTTAGACTAATCTGCATGTCTTTGGTCTGTGGGAGGAAACCAGAGTACCCCGAGGAAACCCACAAAGCACGCGGAGAACATGCAAACACAGACCCGAGGCGGAACCCAAACCCTCGACCATAGAGGTGCGGGGCCACAGTGCTAACCACTACATCATCGTATTACATTATAATATAATATAATATAATATAATATAATATAATATAATATAATATAATATAATATAATATAATATAATGTACAGTGGAAAGAAAAAGTACGTTAACCTTTTCTAATTTCATGGTTTTCTGCATTAATTTGACATAAAATGTGATAATTTATATTAATTATTATGTGCCTAAACCAAAAAAACACACCAAAAACACATTCTTTATTGAGAACAACTGTAAAAACCTCATATTGCTAGTGGAACAATCCTTAAGGTTAATGACCTCAAAAAAGCTAACTGTAGTCAGGTGTTAGCAAACCTGGAGTCTTGTTAAGAAAATGAGAGTTTGGACGTCTGGACTAGAGCTGCTTTGACTGATAAAAAACACTCCGACTTTGTGAGCTTCTCTGCACAAGTAGAATACGATAATGTGGGCCACGCCGCGCCAGAAAGACCTTTCAGAGGATGTTTGATCAAGAATAGTTGATTTACATAAAACTGGAAAGAGTTACAAAGTGATTACAAAAGAATTACTGTCAGAAGACTTTCACAGTAAAGTCATATAAAGTCTACAGTTACGCAAACCGAGACACTTTGGGACTGTGGCACTCAGTCAAAATGTCCTGAAGAGCACAACGAAGACTCATCAGTGCGGTAAAGAAACAACCAGGAGTGACGGCCAAAGATATGAAGCCATCATCGGAACTGGACAACATCTGTGTTCATGAGCCTACAGGATGTAAACATTGAACTGAAGTAGGTTGTCCATGGCTGGACACCACGAAGGAAGCCGCTGCTTACTAAAACCAAGTGTTTTGTGCACTGATGAAACTAATTGGTGACTGTAACTCATTTTCCATCTATTTGGAAAGAACTACTGATGTGAAAAGGGCACTGCGTATTATCATGAAAACATCATCCCAACTGTAAGGTGTGGTGGAGGAAACATCATGATTTGGGCCTGCTTTGCTGCATCAGGGCGTGGCCGGCTCGCAGTCACAGAGGCGAAGATGGATTTCCAAGAGTTTCAAAAAAAAAAATCTTCAGGATGATGTGAGAATGTCAGTACGTCAGAATAAAACTCTGGACTGATGATTGATGCAACCGGACAATGACCCAAAACACTGGAGCAACCAGTTGTTAATTCCAAAGAGTGTTTTCAATAAAGAAACGAAAAATCACAAGTTTTGCGTCATTATTTTATATTTGTCAATACTGTTGACTTGGATGAAGATCAGATATCAGATCAAATTAGTGCAGAAAACCATGAAATTTCAAAGGTTCACATAATTTTTCTTGCCATTATATTATATCATATTATATTATATTATACTATATTATATTATATTATATTATATAATATATAATATATATAATATATATTATATTAAGCATTTAGCACTACAAAAAATCATTTAAACTATTATAACATGAGATTTTTACAATAATAACATCATATACTATGAATATATACATATACATCATATAATATAAAGTCATATGTATATATTTTATTAAATGTATATTATTTTATTTGTATTTATATTTTAAACTTCGTAGTAAATCCTTTCATTTTAAATCTTGCTCTGGAAACCATACAGTATGTACACTAATACCTTGAACTAAGAACTTTCCTAGTGAAAACCGGCGCATAAGTGAACCTTCCCTGAGCACTACAGGTCTACATCCAGTGGCCACGCCCCAATTACACACACTCATTAAGAGTGTCTATTAATAAATAGGATTTCAGCTACAGGGATGTTAGAACCAGTGGCTACGTCCCAAACCACATTCCTTGTGAAATTAATCCAGACGCAGGCGTTGGAGCCTTCAGGTGTGTGGTCAGTATTTAGTGTGTGTGTGATTTGGAATGCAGCCACTGAACTACAAAATCATGCATTTAAAGAAAGTTCAAAATACACACTTCAGAGAGAGAGAGAGAGAGAGAGAGAGGGATGAAAAGAGAGAGCGTGGGTTGGATGTCACTTAAGCATAGAGATAATTACTTATTTTCCCGGCACGTCTAACCTTGGACTTTTCTTAAATGAAAAAAAAAAAAAAAACACAGTTGGCATGAACCCAACAAGACAAGATGCATTGAAAGAAAGAGAGAGAGAGAGAGAGAGAGAGAGAGAGAGAGAGATAGAAAAAAAATACTATTAATAATAAAGCAGACAGATGTTTTCCAGTTCAACTCCAAGCCTTTGCTAGCTGAAAATTACTTTTTTTGACAGTCGCATAGCAACTGGTGAAGCGGAATAAACCCTCGTCATTTGCACAGCCGAGGCAATATGATGAAATAAGCCGACACCCAGGTAAGAGTGTGAGCGCCAGGCTGCATGTGATTGCATCTCGTCTCTGCGAGTGAGAGATAGCGGCCTTTAGCCAGGCGAAGAAAAGAAAAAAAACAAGGAAAGGGTGTCTGAGAATGTATCTGCTCTCTCAAGCGCCTGATCATATACTGAAAAACTTCATACATCTGCAAGTTTAAAGGGAAACTTCAACTGGGGAAAGTACTATTAAGAACGACTTATTCCTAACAGGCAGGTAGAAACGGTCCAGAACTCCTTGTAGGTACATATTAGAGGTCAGTGGTGCTTACAGGGTCTAGAAAGCGTGCGGGCAGATATTAAAGAGTTGAGATTGCTACAGTGCCAGGAAGACTGAGATGGTTTGGATGCTCAACAAGAGGGTCAAGAGCTCCTTGTAGTATGAAGGTCTAGGATGCTAGTTTGGACACTACAAGTTAATGACTCTTTTCAGGCACAAATCCTGGGGCAAGGACTCCTTGTGGACTAACATTAACGATGTAGGATTCCTTGACAACAGACAGTAAGTGGCAAAAATTTTATAGGCAAAAAAAAAAAAAAAAAGGCGATGGGATGACTTGTAGGTTGACTCAAAATTTGTAGGTAGAAATAAAAATTCTATGCCTCCTTGAGGGAATGTCTCTTTGGACGCAGTTTCTCATGGTCTAGGCCTGCATGATGGGTTTCAAATTACTTGCCTGATTACAGGCAAGTTTTCAGGCTCTATACCCCCTTAAAGGCAGGTTTCCAGAGTCTGTGCTTCCTTAAAGGTAGGTTTGCTTGGTGTTCTTCCACTTTTAGGTAGGTTTTCAGGGTCTATAACTATATGGATGCCTGTTTTAAGGCCCTATACTTTCTTGAAGAGGTTCTTAGTGTCTACACCCCCTTATAGCCATTGAATCATTGAAACGTTTTCAGGGTCTCTACTGCCATAATGGCAGGTTTTCGGGGTCTCATGTCTCATTGAAAGCAGGTTTTCAGAGCACATGATATATGGGTATTTTTCAGGGTATAAGGATATATGCAGGAAGGCGCTTGAAAGGCCTTAAAGTCAGGTTTTCAGAATTCCTTGAGGGCAAATTCTTAGGGTTTGAGAATGCTTACAGACAGTCCTTGTAGTTAGTACAGGTCTAGGATGCTTGAAAATCCAGGACTCTAGGTGTCTAGGTAGAACACATGTCTCTTCTGTACAAATATTAAGAGGTCAAAGTCTTCTTGTAGGCAGCTAGTAAAACAAGACCTGGGTTAACCAGATTGAAGCAGAAGCAAAACACATTTGGCTCACTACCGATGACTTGATGATGGCCGCACAAAATCAACCACAATGGAGAGCGTTTTGCAAAGATGCATCTGTCTTGGCTGCCAAAGTGCCAGCAGGGCTGGCCTACATTCTCAGGAGGCACTTTTCTGGGGATAGAGGGAATGATTTGATCTAGTACAGGTCAGGGCCTCCTTTCAGGCACACAGGAAGATAAATAAGCAGCAGATAGTTATTAAAGGTAGACAGATTTTAAACGTGCAGGACACCTTTTAGGCAGCCATTGCTCATGTGTAAGGTCTAGGTTCCTTGAAGGCAGGAGTATTCTAGGGGTCTTTGTAAGCAGACAGCGACTACTGATCCTTAGAGAGCGAGCGAGTACAGGCAGGCAGGAGTTTGGAGACAGATATTTACGGGCTAGCTGTCCTTGTAGGCAGAGTTAAAGGCTTTAAGACTGCTAGGAGGCAGGGTGAATATGTTTTGGATTCTTTATAGGCCCACATTAAGATTTTAAGACTCCTTGTAGGACTGTTCAAAGGAATGCAACGGGTCTCAGTGGTAGGCTGTTACTGAGGGACTGGGGTTCCTTGTAGGCATATATTAATGGTCTAGGAAGCTTGGAGGAAGAATAGACATCATGGACTTGAAACTGCGTAGAAAGGATCTGGAATACCTCCGAGGCTAGAGGAAGGGTCTAAGACTCCCAGGAGTAAGGCGTCAGTCTTACGGCATGGTATTTTCTATAGCTTCTGACGTAAAGGTCAAAGGTTAGGCACCAAGGATGAGGTTATCTATCAGTTTTTGTTTTTTGCATTTCATTGTGGACATGAAACTAAAAACACAAATGTGGCCAAAGCATTAAAAACCTCTTTACATTCACCCGTGCTGCTTTACATCTGCGAGTATTAATAGTATTTTCCCCTTTGAAACACCAGAATAAGAAAATGAAAGTCTCAAGACAGAGAGAGAGAAAGACGAGGTGCCTCTTGAGACAGCTGTCGTGTTGTTCTTGCTCAGTGTGTTTTGAGATCCCTTGGGTGTGTACATGTGTGAAGATGTGACAACAGGACGTTCTCAGTGCGGCTTCCAGCTTCCTGCAGCGTGTATTTATAGCTGCTTCAGTTCTCCATATACTGAGCAGGTCCAGGAAGCCACTCACCAGTGACGCGTATAGACACACACACACACACACACACACACACACAGCTCAAGCTTGACTGAAGCGATAATGTGCAAATCACACAGGTGTTGACTTTCTCGTGTTTTATGAGGTTAGTGTGTAGGAGGCGTGCACCTTTCTCCGTGTTGGATTGCAATGTGTGTCTCTCTGTTTTGTTCCTCTGTAATCAGATATTGTCGTGTGTTTATCCAGTTGTTACCTCTTTATATTTCTGGACCTTCATCAGACAATTGAGCGCTCTTTAATGGAAAGACGTGTACAGAAGCGTTTCACGAGACTCCCTGCGGAGATATTTACTGCAATTGATTTTCAGTTCCTCCATTCAGCTAGAATGTATTGCTATAAATGGTCTTGGGAAATGATACTCGATTCTCTCTGCGCCGGACCCTTATCATGATTGCGACAGCACACATATGCAAAGCAGCAAGGAAAGAAATCCAAACGAATAAAGTGACGCAGCTGATTCATGATTGCAGCAGGATCATCTTCATAGTCGTTGCTCTCTTCTTGGTTTAGACTTTCCATGCTGAAGAATATATATATATAATAGAAACATGTATGATTTCAGTATAATATGTTACACAGCTTGTAGTAGGATCCTAATCCGAGCCCTGAGTTGATCGGGTGAGCGGCGGGCTGGTGAAAATTTGTAGGTAGAAGTTACTCGAGGGCTTAACCTTTGCTCTTTTAGCATCCTGGGGTTTGAACCTGGTTTCCTGTGTAGACGCTACGACAAGAATGTGGGTTGATAAAATTGGGGTAAACGTGCAACAATACTTTCTTTATGAGCAACTTCTGTACTGCTCATCCTGTGCAAGGTCACGAGGGAGCTGAAGCCCATTACAAGGAGCAAATTGGGGCTCATCTTAGACAGAGTGCCAAGCCATAGCAGGGCACAAGCAGACACACGCAATTACAAACCCAATTATACATAATACACTTTGTACAATTTGGAAGCAACGATTAGCCTACAGTCCATGCCTTTGGACTGTGGGAGGAAACTGGTGTACCAGTGGGAGGAAACCCCCCATGCAGGGGAAGATCATGCGAATACACACACACAGACATAGGCAAGGCTTGGGGTGCAAGGTGTCGCCATGCTGTCCCAGTTATTTATGTGATCCATGTTTTTCCCAGTTTTTCACGAATATGAACCAATAAATGCAGGACAAATGATGCATCGGGTCCCACTCCAAGTGGAAGCTCCCAGTTGGGCCTTTCAGTAGGGTGAATTTTTTATTTTTTTTGCCTGGACACTATATGGACAAAAGTAATTGGCCAAACCTGCAGTGACGATGTATCCAAATACATAAACTTTGATATTGAGTTGGTCCCCCTTTTGCACCTCTAACAGCTTCCACTCTTCTTGGAAGGCCGACCACAAGATGTTGGAGAGTTTCTGTGTGAATTCGTGTCTATTCATTCTGTAGAGCGTTTATGATGTCAGACACTGATGTTGGACGAGAAGGTCTGGCTCAAAACCTCCGTTCCAGTTCGTCCCAAAGGTGCTCGATGGGGTTGAGGTCTCAGGGCTCTGTGTTCGGGCCGCTCGAGTTCTTACACACCGAACTCATCAAACCGTGTATTTATAGTCCTTGTTTTGAGAACTGGATCGGAGTCATGTTGGACTAGGAAAGGGCCTTCACCAAACTGTTGCCGCAAAGTATAGAATTGTCTAAGATGTCTTGGTATGCTGAAGGATTAAGATTGTCCTTCACTGGGGATAAGGGGCCAGATTAAAACACCTTTTGTCCATATAGTGTATAAGTGACAAAGCTGAATAAACAGACAAAAAGACAGCAAGCTGTTGGTATTCTTTCCTTGCATTGGCAGTCAAAACAAAACATTTTGAGTTTATCCAGCGTCTTTATTTTCTCAGCGAGATTACGGTGACGGTATCAGCCATCATCGCTCAAACGCCGTGTTTGTCACAGCAGGTGAACAAGTACTATGTGCTACTCGTAAACATTATGTAAAATAGAATGTTACCAAGTATTTTTATTATTGTTTTTGAATTGCCAGGCAAATCTGGAAACAAACAAACAAACAAGTAATCGACTTTTCCAGCACCTGGAACCATGATTTGCCCTTCCCTGATTAACCTCCTTAAAAGTAACCCACAAAAAGTATTTATGGAACTGGTTTTGCTGATTGTCTTATCCTTTTCTTTTTTTTACTCTAATTTGATTATCGCAGCAGTTCATTTGTGCGCGACTCAGTGTGGGAGAACCACAAAGCACACAGGACACAGCAGGACACGCAACAAATTGGCTGCTGCGAAACGCTAGTCGGGCGCCTTTTATTTTAACGGCCTTGACCTACGAAATCACTCCTCACAAATGAAGTCTTTTTTTTTTGGTGCGTGTGTGTGTGTGTGTGTTAAAGGCATAAATAAAGTATTCATGAATTCCATTTGCAGAGCGCGCAGTGCCAGGATTAATTATTTTCACAGAACACTCGCTAATGCGGTTCCATTTCCAAGTCCGAACGACTAGATGGCATTAAATGTTTAATTTTTTTTTTTTTTTAGTTTTGCCCAGAACGATAACGAATCAAAGAACCCAACAGTTTTCAGTTCATATTTTGGAGCAAAATGTTCCGAGTTATTAGCGCCATGCTGGTTTTATTAATGACTTCATTTCA
Organism: Clarias macrocephalus; assembly: GCA_011419295.1. Classification (NCBI taxonomy): domain Eukaryota; kingdom Metazoa; phylum Chordata; class Actinopteri; order Siluriformes; family Clariidae; genus Clarias; species Clarias macrocephalus. The sequence continues at coordinate 16,847 of JAAGKR010008633.1, read as the reverse complement.
ATGTGCTAATGGCTTAGTCCTTGAAAGCAGTCGAAACTGGTTTAATACCTGATATGAACCTTTGTGTATAACGTCGAGTTACAAATGAGAAACTGTCAAAAAATTCTGTCAGACTGCTTGACTTCATCTCTTGGAACTTCACACAAGGATAAACATGGAGAAACACAACAAACTGTAAATTCAAAATACAATTCTGTACAAAAACAAACTTTTTATTCTCAAGAAACAAGATGTATAAACCCATGTTTGTGTTTTTACTGTAAATACTGACTTTAAGTTTTCAACCCCAGACTGCATTGATTCTAGATTGATTAGTTTGGTTGAATCCTGCATTTTGATTGGTCGTCAGTTGTTGATTAATTATCTTTAACAGCTGCTCTGACAGTAGTTCTGGTACAGTATCAGTTCTATTAAAAGAGCTTATTCAAAGGGTGATAGTTGATAGGTTTATATTTTCTTTGTATATTTTAAGGAAGGAGTCTCCAGTGGCAGCTGGAACCTTTTGAAGGAATTTATACTTTGTGGTTTCTTGATTCCAAAAATGAAAAGTTAGGGTTTTTTTTTTTTTTATCTCCTTTGAAAGACAGATTTTTATATAATGTTTAAGAAAATACGAATGAACTTGTTTCCGAAACATAACAGATGAATCAAAAGTAATTCACATGTAATGTGAAGTCCAAGACTTAAATGTACTAAATGTATTAGACTTAAAGAAACAGTAGCAGTCGCTCAGGTTCAGCACTGCACCCCGACAGCACCGCTCACACTGTATCATCTATATTTCATTATGTATGTTGTTTAAAAGTGCACTTCTCCGCTCAGCGCTTATGGAGTTCATCGATTTGCGCGCTGCATATTCGACAGCGGTTTCTGATTAATTAGGTGTGTAGCAAAAACAGCAGTTAGTCCTCAGTAATTGGCGCGCTCGTGCCACTTTCCGCGCAAACTCCACGTGTTCATAAGTCTGTGAATTCACAGGGTATCTCTGGATCTCTCATTAAGGTCCTGAGTAGAGCGTTAAATCATTCAAACTGCACTTTCCAATTAGCGCTGTTCATGTCTGGTTATGAAACTGGTGTAAAATATGGTGACTTTTGACACAGCTGGTGAACAGGAAAGAAAAAATATCCTTTGCTGATACCAAACGACAGATTCATTCTCATCATATCACTTCAATCGAGATGATTAGCATTTTTCAACCTCACAAATCAAGAGATAAAAAGTCCAAATAAAAGTAACATGCTGGTAAGTTAAGTGTGTGATGTCATCCAGGAAACTCCTCAGCTTTGGACCAGTCGTGGCTAATGTTAGCCAAGTCACGTTAGCTGACGTAGCTCGCTAGCTAACTCCTTTGATGTGATAAATGATTATTTGGTTGCCATGGTAACACTGCATTCAGGCACACTTTAGCTAGGAAAATAAACATGTAAAATAGTGGACGAGCTACTAGATATTCAGCTTTGGTCTTCTGGCGGCTCCCGTCGAGGGGTCGCCACACCGGACCATCCAATCCGTATAAAAACTTGGCACAGGAAGCCCTTCCTCATGCTCTCCTCCCATATTATCCGGGCTTGGGACAGGCACTGCATCCAGTGGCTGGGGTTTGGGCATCGGGTACAGATCGAACCGAGGCCGTCCGTATGGCAGATGAGAAACTACCACTGAGCCTCCGTATTTATAGATTCATATAAGATGTAAAGATGTTTCTGGGGCATTAAGGGCAGTTTTTTGCACATTACATGCCATATTAATAAAAAACATTTCATAAATTGTTGTTAAGGTTTGAATAAACACTATCAGGAAGAATTCAAGGCTTAAGAAGCAAAACAAAGGATTCCTGTAAATGGTTAAAAGGTGTACACAAGATGGAGTAGGAATATGTGGAGCTTGACACCAGCGGCTGAATTTCTAAACACACCGTCCTGAACACGCCGCTTAGACCTGATGTGACTCGACTTAAGCAGAGCCATTAAACCGGACTTTCTTTTTTCTCATTAATTGGATTGTGCTGCTTTTTCAATGTTTAATGTGACAATTAAAAATTCACACGTGCTAATGTGGCAATGTGGCAATGAGTGGAGAAACGAGGAAGCGGCTCTCAGACTGTAAGAAAATGTCCTTCCTCACAAAGCTCCATCTCTCTGCAACATGTTTCAATATCTATTCGTGAATATTTTAAAACTTACAATTTCAAGAAAAGAGTTATTTTCCCCCCTGGTCAAAATCTTTGAGGGTTGATTGGATGCAGAAGGTTTCTTCTCTCCAGTCTCCCAGTAGATCTTTCTTTAAGGATATTAAAGAAAACATTATATAATTAAAGATTCATAGCATCCCAAAAGGGTTTCTTTGGGAGTTCCTTGGATAATTAAAGGTTCTTTAAAGGTTCCCTGTGTAATTAAGGGTTCTTAACTACCATAAAAGTGTTTTTTGAATGTTTGTTTGTTTTGGTTTTTAAGGGTTGTTAACTTCATCAAAAGCATCTTTAAAGGTTCTTTCAGCAATTAAAGGCTCTTAACTTTAAGTTTTTCTGTATAATTAAAGGTTCTCATCTTCCATTAGAAGGTTCTTTAAAGGTTCCTTGGGTAATTAAGGGTTCTTAATTTCCATAAAATGCCTTGTTTAAAGTTTCTTGGTACTTAAGGGTTCCTAACTTCTTTGAATGTTTCTTGGATAATTAAGTGTTTTGGGCTTTTACAAAACTGTTCACAGGGTAAATAAACAATCATAATTTACATAGACATTTTTTTGAAGGTTTCTTGGTAAATTAAGAGCGCTTCACTTCTATAAAAGTGTTTAGAGTTCCTAAGTAATTAAGTGTTCTTGAATTCAATAAATTGTTCTTGCAGGGTTCCTTACAGGTAGGTGTTCTTTGGCTAATTAAACGTTCTAAACTTCATCAAAAGGCATTTTCGGTGCATACTGCCAGGATTCCTGAGCCAAGTTTTACTTCTCCAAGTACTTTGTAATAATATTGAATAATTACTATAATGTTTAAATATAACTAACATGTATTAATTTCATGCACATTTGATTGAATGTTAAATGCTTGTTAAAATCATTTTTAAATGAATCAGGTAATGATGCAGGAAATCTTGTGCTTTTGGGAAGGAGTGACGTCGCTGTGTGTTATGACCTCCACGCTACGTGCACCTGACACCTGGCGCTCACACACACACACACACACACACACACGCCATCAAAAACATCAAAAGCCTCGCAGAACCCTTCAGACCCGTCGCCTGGATCTCTCCACATTTCATCTCTGACATGACGGAGAGATGTGAGAGCGTTACGGCGCTCACAGGAGTCGAGCGTCTTTACACCCCGGAGGCCGTTCCTCCCCCGGCTGGGCGGCGAACACTCCACTGTCTTCAGAGAGAGAGAGGAAAATCACCGCGAGGAAGCTCCAGGCTGCTGGAGATCTAAAAAACAACCGTGCCAAAGATTTCTGTTCTGCTAGTGGAAATGTACTTCCGAATGATTCAAAAAAACTTGAACAAATACAGACTGTATTAGGACTATTAGCACTGTGTAGGATTAGCAGACCACTGTGGTGTAAGAGGAGGAAAACACTCGTGTTGTTAAAGGAAAATAATCAGCTCCAGGGAGGCAACAGTGACTTAAACTGTACCTTCTTTTTCATATAACACTTAAAATAAATAAGTAACTAAGTGTATCAGTCAATTAGCAAAGCGAGAGTTAGCTTAGCATCTACGCCAACCTCCAAACGTGTGGATTTTAAATTTTTATTTTTTTTTACATGCTTCTATAATAAAATGACTTTGTATGTATAAAGTAATAATTGTTTCTTTCCCCCAAATGTAGGTGATTAACTGTTAGCTGTTAACGGTTGGACTAAATTGAGACTAAAGATCAGGCAGCTTGAACCAGTTTGTTATAAAGTGACATTTTAGGCAGTGAAGCAGATCTGCTCGTGTACCTTCAAACCTGGATTTGTAAATAATTCCCCTTCCTTGTTGCACTGTTTAAAGCAAATTCATTATAAATTCTGTAGATGGGCTCAGTTCAGAATAATTCCACCCCCTTTGAGGCCACGCCTCCTAAAGAATAAAGACATTATTGAACTATAATTTCACTCTAATCTCGAATTAGTAAAAAGAAGAAAAAAAAAGAAACATAATAATAGAAAAATCTTTCCTCTGTTAATTATTGGCAAAATTTCAGGTGGTAAAGTAGAGCCATTGTGTGTAACTCCATTATGTGCCAAAATGTTGGTAGTGTTGCAAGTTTGGGATAATTGTTGTGAATTATGCTGGATGTATTCTTATGGAAATGGAAATGTGTGGAACCTGTGGTAGGCGGGGCCAGTTTTAATTAACCCCTCCCCACTGTAGGGAGAATTCGAGTACAATTTTAGGAGTTTTACAGATATATATATATATATATAAGTCCCACTCGAAACTTAAATTTACGAAAGCTCTAATGTTTTTTAATGTCAGTCGATGCAAGTGTATAAAAAATTGACTTAAGATAAACACAACTTGAGTTAGCTGTGCTACTATTACTTTTCTCTGGGAGTCACAGTTCTGTTTGGCAGGATGTACAGCAACATATAAAATAACGCGGATTATTGTGGAAAGTAAGGGGCGTGGTCATGATGGCAGGATGACGTACTGTCAGGTTCTGGATCCACTTTTATGCAATGTTCATTCCTTCCTCATGATCATTTCCATCCGCATCTAGGAGTAATAATCTGAGAACACTGAAGAAGAGACGGAATACAAGCGGATGAGTGTGAAGAGAGAGAGAGAGAGAGAGAGAGAGAGCAAAGGGCGATAACAATCCGGCGCTTGGCGTAAAGATCAGAGCGACGGCTCGGCTGGTGTTCAGTGTCACTTCACATCACTTGTCACAGGTGATGTCTCAGAGGAAAGATAAACGAGAGGAAGCGTCTCTCTCTCTCTCTCTCTCTCTCTCTCTCTCACTTTCTTTAAATGCCAGTAAAGACCAAGAGCTTTACATGAGCAAGGAAATGCCAATCCTGGTGAAGGAGGTCAGGTGGGTTTCACCTCGTTTGGAGAGAATGAATTCAGACGTGTGGAAACGATCTAATCCCTGAGGAGCGAACGCTCAGTCTGCACCAGGATGTGTGGAAAAGGTTAGCGTGAGCTGAGACACGGGTTTAACGTTCCACTTTAATCACAGCTTCCACTTCACTCTCGTTACAATTACGACACGTGGATTCTTCAAAACGTCTTTTCTAACGCGTTAGAACTTTAATTAACAAACAGTCTAACAACTGAGGGCTAATGTTAATGCTAACTGGAAGTAGCAGCTTCTAGCTTCCTGGTAAGTATCTACCAAACTGCATGTGTAAACAGTTAGCTGGAAATATTTTGTTATCATATAAACTGTTTAAAGAAATTGTGAAAAAGCACGTGGAAAGTTTAGGCCACGCCTCCTAACTCCTGCAAGATTCTGCTTTCAGCAATGAACAGAGCCGGTTCAGGCGACGTTAGTGTAGAATACAAAGTTAGCGCACAATGCTAATCTGGTGGCTATAAGAGGCTAGGAACTCGTAATGGTTTTAGCCTAATAACTTGAATGATACTAAATAAAGAAGCGAACTTGTGATGCTGAATATGTCCTGGCTGTATATCGTTATAGCTCCTTTCTTAAAATAAACTTTACTTTATTAAAAAAAAAAAAAAAAAAAGTCCATGACAGAAATCTGAAATATATAAATAATAAATACTTTCTTCTTATTTAGGGAAATCTGTCAAGTGTTCTTGTGTAGAAACCCTGAGCAAAGCAGCTCGAGCACCTCACGTCCTAGCGGTGTTAGCTAACCGCGTTGTATTAAACGGTTGTAATAGTAATCGTTGGTTTAATAGTTGATGCATTTTTATTTGAGGTGATGCTTAATGCTTACGAAACTCACAACACTGACATATTAATGTACAGTAAAGTATTACAATACAGTTATTACAGATGAATCAAGCTAGTGCGATACCTTTAACTTCTCAGGATTGATGCTAACATCAACGCTAGTCCAAACATGCTAACTGGTTATATTTCATTGTGGAATTAATACACTTTGATTGGAAAGCTCGCTAACATTATGCAAACTCATTACATAAACAAGCAATTTGACAACGGTTGCTGGTCTGAGTGTTGATTGTTTTCCTAAAAGACATTTCAGTCCTTTAGCAGTTCATCAGCAATTGCAATGATTTATTAATTTAATAACACATTCTGGCCAATCAGAATCCAGAAAGGGTTTTGTTTTGCTAGCAGTTTGTTGGGAAATCACGATACTTGATACTTTTCTGTCTTATCAGAAACAATCGTGATCTGACGCTTTTGTGATGTCGATCATCCCTGGATAATTAGGATCAATTATTTTATTGCTTTTGTTATCACTACTGCAGTAATCTGCGGCACTTTACCATTAAACTCAGATTTACGTACCCTCCACATTTCCCACAATCCACCTCCAACTGAGCGGTCAGAAGCATGAGGAGGACGACAGCATCTCGTTCCGGTAAATCGTCTGGATTAATGTTCCTGAAGGCTAATGTGAGCGACGCTGCCCAGATTACGCCTGAGCTTCTAGAGCTGGTGACCCGCCGATGGTCGGTTTCGGACTTTCGCTGCGTTTAGTGATCGTAGACGGTCTCTCGTGCATCTTAAATTCCACAAAATCCCATTTAGACTCAAAATTCAATTTGGAAATGGCACGAGCTTAGTGCATTACACAGCGCTGCGGGTGCGCGTCCCACATTTATGTTCATTTACTCTGTAAGGACGGCGGAAACGTGTAAGCTAGCGCATGCATTACGTGATGCACGACCTGCTAAATCGCATTAAACTACGCAAGAAAACAGAAATGTACAGACGCCGATCAGCCATAACATCAAACCCACTGACAGACTGACGTGAATAAAACTGATTATCTGATTACAGGGGCGTCAGTCAGGGGCGGCGAGATCAGGCAGCAAGTGAACAGTTCTTATAACAACAGCCAAGTGGAAAGATGTGAGTAATTTTAGCAAGGGTTAAATTGTGATGTCTAGACAACTGAGTTAGAGAATCTCCAAAACACCTGGTCTGGTTGGATGTTTCCAGACCAAAAGTGCCTCAGGAAAGGAAAACCAGTGGCCTGGAGACAGGGCCATGTGGAGCGGAGGCCCATCCAAAAACTTCTGCAGATCTGAAGCACGGAGCAATGGAGGATCTGGTCAGGTGAATCAGGTTTTCTTTACTTCAGGTGCATCACTCACTTGGGGAAGAGACCTCACCAGGAGGCGCTGTGGGAAGAAGGGGAGCAGGCGGAGTCAGTGTGATGCTCAGTGTGATGTTCTGCAGTGAAACCTCGGGTCCTGCCCCTTATGAGGATGTTACTCTGACATGCCCCACCGACCTAAACACCGTCACAGACCGAGTTACACCCCTTGATGGAGACGGTGTTTGTTCCCTGATACCAATAAGCTCTTTCAGCGGGATAATGCAGTTTGGGAACAGTTTGAGGAACATGAGAAGGAGTTTGAGTTTGAGGTGTTGATTCCGCCTCCAAACAAGTCTGATCCATGGAGGCTCGATCTCACAACATACAGGACATCAGTGTCGGACACCACACACACACACCATCAGAGCTCGAGTGGTGACTGTTTTTAATTGTTTTTAATTGGAGGAGTGATTAATTTCTTCATTAATTATCTCTAATAAATATAATTATCTGTTCGTTTTGTTTTCTAAACTTTTCGAAGCAGGTCGCATGGATTCTGAAAGCAGAAAGTGATTAAACGCAGAAATGAATTCTTTTCCGGAAATAAAAATCCAGCACGTGTCTCTGGCGAGCGATGAGACCGCGGGGGGCGTGAACTCGTTTCAGGTTTGTGACGAGAGAAGGTGAGCAGCCATGCGCACGCCCACGCGTTCACGCAGGGGAACGGAGACGCTACACGCCGGGTAATGTGACATGATGGAATCCTCCTCCTCCTGCTCGCTGTGGAGAGGTCTCAGGGTGAACTCCCGGCCCCGCTGGCGATCATTAGGCATTCCCTTTTAACAAAAGACGCGGCGATGTGAGGCGTTCCTCTCGATGTTTGTGAATTATTCAAAGAAAATTCACAAATCTGAAACTCAGAGGCCTGGAATTTGGGAAAATAACGTATCGGATGCAGGACGCGGATAAATAAAACAGCAGTCTGCCAATGTAAGGGGATTAGATGCAGAGCAGCGATAATTTGTCATCTCTGAAACCTGTGAAATCCCAGGAAATCCGTAATAAGTGTTTACCGCATGCTGAGCGACTTTCTATCACTTTCTATTGTTTGTCTCCTTTTTTCAAGAACTTTTGTATCCTTTATTCACGCTTTCAAGCTTCCAGGTTCCGAGGTGGGTTCAGCCTCACTGCAGCACACAAAGCGGCGGATCCACGAGGATTCCTGGAGAAAATATAAAGAAGTTACTGCAGGCACAGAGAGAAGAAAACACCAGCATGTATCAGGAGATGTGAAGACAAGGCCGGGTTTCGGTAGCAGAGGGCGGCTTTAACAAAGCTGCCAAAGACACAGCGCGGTCTCCAGGCAATCAAAACCGCTGCTGATTAAATCAAAACACTGACGACGATAAAAAAAAAAAAAAGTTGTTCAAAAGAAAAGCCTACAAACAATCAGGGCCTGTGCAGCCTGCGTCTGTCTGCTGTGCGCACAAGAAAGGAAATATAAACCCTCAAACTTTTTAAACAAAAAGACATTAAACCTGACACCAGGCGCCCACACACACACACACACACACACACACACACACACACACACACACACACACGGCCAAATATCTTTGGATTGCAACTATGAAAAATCAAGTACAATATCATGTCAAAAATCAGGAGTTAAAAGTTTAAAATAAAAAAGTCACGAGTCCAATAAAATTTTAAAAGTATAAACACAAATCAGATGTAGAGTCAAAACCTTTAAACAAATCAAAGCCCAAGTCAAACATATGACTTTACCAAAGTCGTAAATTAAAATCTAATTTTTAATTAAAAGATGAGTCAAAAAAGATCAAAATAAAAAAATTAATGATCAAGTCAAAAGTAGAGATTAAAAAAAAAGTTGAGGCAAGTCAGAAGTCAATTTAAAAACGGTTTGTGAAAAGCCAGAGCTCAAGTCCAAGTCGAGCCCAAAGTCTAGTTAAAAAGGCATCGAAATAAACACAGCATTAAAAGTCAAAAGTCAAACGGAATCAAAATTTTTAAATAAAAAATAAAACCAAAACAGGAGTCCTAATAAAGTCAAAAAAAAAAAAAGTCAAAAGTCTAACGTCAGACTGAGTCAAGTTGGAATTTGATTTAAAAAGTCAAACAAGTCGAATTAAAATCCCAAAAAAGTTGGAAAGTTAAATTCCAAGTTTTTTTTTTTTTCATCCAAATTAAGCGTCAAGTCAAAAGTCAAACAATCCAAACAATAAATCAGTTCACGACACGCTGGATAAATAAATCTAAACAGTCGAACAGTAGTAAAAATGTTAACGGTAAAATTTATCCATGTGGATGAAGATACAAAAGTTCATCATCTTCAAATGTCATTTATTTCAACCTACCGGTGTGTGTGTGTGTGTGTGTGTGTGTGTGTGTGTGTGTGTGTATTCTGTATGTGTTGTGCTGTTTACTCTATATTCTGAAGCACAGCTAGGCTAGTTTCTCTCGCGGGACCATAAAGCAGAGCAAACATTCTTCATCCTGCTCCGTTTGAGATGTAAAGTGCAGCGACGCCCGGCACCATCGAACACACAAACAAATAACAACAGCAATGAAAAAAAAAGAAGAAGAAGAAAAAACAAATGCTCTCTGTGCGATAAGCTTTGATGAAACGCAGTTCAAGGCGAGAACGCGTACTGGTCTATAAGTAATGGGACGCCGCGAGGGTCGTAAATAAAGCCAGGCGATGAACCGCGCTCACGCTGGCTCGTAGATGTTATTAATCAGGCGACTCGGAGGAGAAATGAAACCAAACCAACCAAAGCCGCACCAGATCAGTGTTAGCATCAAACACCACGCGGCTCAGAAACCCTGCTGGAGCGCACAAGCTAGAGCTAGCTGGAGTTAGCGCGCGCTCTGGAGGTTTGCGTATCCTCCGCTGGGACGTCTCTTTGAGCTGAGGTGTAAATTTTTGATATTTCTCCCCTCGAGTCAAACAAATTACAGCAGATTCGCACAGAGCGAGCGTGCTCTCTGTCAGACCTTAGAGATCAATACATTCATTATTTAGCAACGCTCTCACTCTCGCTCACACACACACATTAAACACATCTGTTTTCACACAGCAAAATCTGATTAACAATTTAACATTTCTGATTTTAATTTAATATTACAGTAAAACTCTAGGTGGGGGGAAAGAATCTAAAAAATGGGTCCTAACATACACCCAGTGCCGATTCATCAGCTCCAAAAAATAAAATAGGGACCCTTGATGCACATGTATTGGCCCCCATTTCCCCTTCTTTATCATGGGCACCATCAGCCTGATGTTATTGTGTGCCTGTCGCACACATTCCTGAATTGGATCCCAAACCGGTTCTGGTTGAGCTCATCGGTAATCCTAGAGAAAAGTGTGCCCGAAAAATGTGAAATGTAGTTCCTTTCTAAAAACAACAAAAAACCTGTTAGCAGGGGCCTCAGAGTGGCGCAGTGGTGAAGTTCTCGCCCTATCATCCGGAGATCGCGAGTTCGATTCTCGGGTGGTGCTGTAACCTCTCGCAGCCGGAGGTCTAGAGAGAGCTGATTGGCCGAGCTCTCTCAGAGGGGAGGGATGAGAGGTACTTAGTGCTCCTCCCACATTAATCACGACTCTACAGCCGAGGGTGACTCCGCCCCCACCAGTGCATGAGTCAGCAGTGAAAAGAGGCGGTCGGCTGGCGTCACGTGGTTCGGAGGAAACACGTGATAGTCTTCGGCCATCCCGGCTGAGTGGTAGTAGTAGCCTTAATGTGGAGCCCCCTAGTGACGGGGAGGAATTGGACACGACTAAATTAGGGAGAAAATCGGGGGGAAAAAAACTTGTTAGCAATGTCTATTTTTCCTCAAGGGGGACGTATCGGTTCTTTGGGACTTTTGTAGGTGGGTTGTGCAAACCCGTTTTGTCCATTAAGACATTCATGTGGTAGCAATGCAGACAGCCGAGCTACAGATAGACAGGAGTGTGTTGATAGATTGGAGAAGGTAAAATAAAGGTAAGTAAAAAGAATATACAGATTCAAGTCCATTTCCCAAAGTGCTAAAAACTGGATTTGTCTTTCAGGAATAATTTGTCATCATCGTCTATACCGCTTAATCCAGTATACAGGGTCATGGGGGGCATGGAGCCTATACCAGGGAACGAGGGTGGATACATCCTGAACAGGGTGCCAATACACACACTCACACAGTCAATCACACACTACAGGTCTAATTAGCCTAATCTGCATGTCTTTGGACTGTGGGAGGAAACCGGAGTACCCGGAGGAAACCTGCCAAGCACAGGGGGAGAACATGCAAACTCCATACACACAGAGACGGGAGCAGAACCTGGCCTGGAATCGAACCCGGACCCTGGAGGTGTGAAGCAACAATGCTAACCACTAAGTCACTGTGCTGCCATTCAGTAATGATTAGACTTGGATAACTGTTGCATTATTTAGACTCCAGGTACGGCTGAGCCTGATTTATTAAGCGGTCGCATGGACAGTTTGTTAAACGACATGACAGTTTGTTTTTAAGGGTCAATCAGAGATTTGCTGTGAGAGAGAGAGAGAGAGACTAAACTGACTGGCAGAAAGGTCATTTTCAGGGGTCGGCAATCAGCGCTGTTGAAAATGTCACTGAAATGAGACGGACAGTTTCTATTCAGTGGCACGGAGCGAAGGCGCAGGCCGCTCGTCGCCTTGAAGTCAAATTTAATTGCCGAAGTCCCACAAGTAAATAAAAAGGTGACATTTCATGCCTTGTCCGGGTCCCGAATGCTAAATCAGCCGCTGGCCTCAAATGTCAAGGTGGAATAATTTAAACTGCTATTCCCGACTTAAAGTTTCCCTTTTGGCCCGAGAAAATCACAAAGGTCAAAGCGCGCGTTTGACTCCGCTCGTGTCGCTGGCTCGCGCTGCAAATCGAGCGATCACAAATCAGGAGTCCTGAGGAACTTGTTGAAACACAAACGATGACTTAAACAGCTGAACACGAGCAAATGAGCGTCGCCGAGCAGCGAGGATCTGAAGCAGGACGCGCTCGACCGCCTTCGGGGAGATACGCCTCTCTGATTAGCGGAACACGCTCACGACACACTCGTCGCACAGACACGCTAGCTAGCGTTACCATCTCACTCTCAGTGTTAATACACGTAATTTGTGTCTGGAAGAAAAACTCATTATTTTTTGACTGAACGATAAAGTTTATCTGAATCCAGCTCGGGTTCTGCTTTTATTTGTGCAGTACAAGAAATGTCCAAAAACAAAAAAAGGAAAAAAAAAAAAACACTAAAAAGAAAAAGCTAAAAATAAGTTAAAAATAAACTAAGTATAATCAAGTAGGGTAAAATACAGTGAAAAAAAAAGTATTATAAAATTTTCCTAAAATAAATTTAAAGAAAATCAAGTAAAATGAAGGAAGGTTAAATATATACTTGTACATAGTGTAAATTTTACAGCTTAAAGTTTCTATATTTGTATATTATTATATTCCTAGTTCAAATTTTTATATTCTTTATTTGAATATATTCTTTTTATACTCTTTTCTTTTTTTATTGTATTCTTATTTCATATTCTTTATTTGAATATTTAATTTTTTTTATTTTTAGGTGCCGGATGGTCCTAAAGCATTTCACTTCATATTATATTGTTTATGACTGGATGTGACAAATAAGAATTTAACTTTTTGAAATTTAATAAAGTTTTAACTTAAACAAAGTTAAACAATGTGAAAGAAAATGAATGTAAAATGATATTAAGTTAGATGTAAAAGGGAGTTAAGTTAAAGTAATAAAGTTTAAGTTAAAATAAAAGTGAGCAAAATGGTGTTTAAAAAATAAATAAAAAGCGATAACGCTAATAGTTATGTGATGAGATTTAAGTGAACTTATTAAACCTTGATTAAGAAAAAAGTTAAAGTTAGCAGCGCTCATTTCCAGCGTTTGTTCAGAACTAACATCTCGTTATAGAGCGGGTGTGAAGCAACACTCAGACGCTCGCTAAATTAGCCTCACTAGCGCTCCGTTAACTTACTCCACTTGTGCGTGCGATTAACAAACGCACCCTTAATGCACTTTGATTGCCGAGTGATTGTGTGCTTTGCGGGATAATTAGGCAGGAGACGTTCGACTTGGGGGCGGCTGGACCGAAGCGGGACGCGGTGTTAGCGCGGGTCAGCGGCGCTCGGCTTCACTCGATGGGATAATTATTTACGCCCAGCTTCATTTGAGGCTGCTGATTGCGGAGATGCTGTAGATTCAGCAAACGAGTTGAGAACTAGTTAATTGGGGATAACGATCCTTTACAGTAGGCGAGAGAGAGAGAGAGAGAGAGAGAGAGAGATTATGGAGAGCGATATCGCACATAACACTAACGGTTCTCAATATGACCACATCGCACAGCGGCTAGAATGGACTTCTGATCCACCTTAACTTGAAGACATTTCTATGCTACACGGTCTCATGATAGCTAACAAACTGCTTTCAAAACAGCAGAAACAGTAAAACAAACAACAAGCAAAAAAAAATAAATACAACCCTTTATTTAAAAAACGCACAAGGACAAAAAAAAAAAGCTAATTTTAAATGTTGAAACAAGAAATAAAATAATTCAAATTAATATTTCACTTTTAATACAAAAACAGAATCGTAGCGTTTGAGTAAAAAAACATTCAATTTATTACAGCAGTTAATTAATAAGTTTTGTATTTATTTCTTAATTTCTAAAAATACATTATATAGATTAAAATATTCATAATTATTTAAAAAGAATAATAAATATGACATTATCATATAACCAAAGATTGATTTTTTTCTTTAGAAAAACATTTGTACTTTTTAAAATAAACAAATAAATAAATAAATGAAACAGATCGTTTTTTCTGTACTTTATCTTTAAAATGTTAGTTGTTTTTTTCTGTCACCAAACAAAAAACAATAGATATATATATATTTTTTAATCGCAACGCCTGATTTTCTTGGTGCTTGTGAGTGAAACTATTAATCATACAACATCTCATGCACCATAGAAATGATTTAAAGCATTGAGGTTTGCTGACTTTTATCACGTCTCTCCAACGTGATTAGCAAAAATGTTAACATTTATATACGAGTTAAATGTTTTCTCATATCTGTAATAGTTATATAGAAACTTTTCATCAGACTTTGTTAATATTAATACAAAGTATTTTGTGCATTTGCGGCTTGTAAACGAACCCTGAGGGGCTTTTTTTTGTTGTTTTTTGGCTTTTCCTTTCACACGTGAGCTATGCTTCATGAACTCACGTGTGAAGCAGAATCGTGTTCCTTCAAAAGCTTAGTTCTTCTTTTATCTTCTGTTCAAACCCAGCTGCTTAGTGCGGCTCTTCACCGGCTCCTGCTGCTCCCTCGAGGACGTCGAGAACTTCCATGCGTATGTTAAAGAAAGCATAAGCATACAGTAAGCTTTCTTTAGCATCTTATTTTATTTCAGTGGAAAAACAACCAGTGCGGCTTATTTTCGTGTGCGATGACGATATTGTGACTTTTCGTCCGTAAGGGTGTGTGGTGCACCTCACCAGGTTAGAACTGAGGAGTTACAGAAGAAAACCTGGAAGATTTGATCATGCAAAGAACTTTTGCAAAGATCATGCAAATGAAGTTTTGTCTTAAAACGACTCCGGCGTGTTAAAATTCACTTCTACCACTTCAGCGCTGTTATTTCAGCCAAAGTGAAAATATGAACTAATCCCAGTAAAAATATTCACTTTATCTTTTCTAATTAATATCTATTGGTGCAGGTGTTTGTTTACATTGAGACAGCAGCGCATTAGTAGATTATTTTAAAGTAGATTATTAAATCCCACACATAACTGTTCATAACATCACTTTTACTCCACATGTAGATTCACTGATGCTGCAGATTAAACTTCAGCCAGAGATCTGAGGACTGTAGGAGATTCAGGAAATTCTGTCCAGACAGTTTTGTGTGATGCTGCGACAAAATGTCAGACAGACAGACAGACAGACATGTTTCTGAAACCGGTTTCTGGTCCTCCAGTTTATGAAACGTAAAGATATCTGACCAATGTACAGACAAAACCTTTCTTTTATCTCTATATATATAATCATACTGCCTTGATTAGCACATTATTAAAGAGAGCAACATTTCTATAATACAGTATATTGACAAACAATCTACGGCAGCATAACGAGATTAACCACATTTCATCCACCAACCAGTTACTCAGGGTTTCACAAAGACACACTTTTACTTCACCATTTGAATCCCAAAGACTTTTTATTTCCAGTAGAACAAATAAAAAAAGACCCAACAGTGGTCCCTGAGGTGCTTTAAAGTAAAACACTGGCGGCTCCAGCGATGACACTCCCACCATGCGGAGTTGAACTTTTTAGAGACGCAGTCTGAAGGCACACAGCAGCTCGACCCCGCGTTCCGTTTACAGCTGGATTCAGCAGCTGCATCAACAGCGCTGCGTGTGAGTTCTGCAGCTCAGCCCGGGCATGCGGGCGGAGGATCCCGTCTGAAAACAAGCCGGGCTTTGTGGTGGGGGTGAGCGAGGGCAGATGGTGGCACTGATCGCTCTGGCTGATAAATCGTAAATGTTAGCCGATGTGGGCGGAGCTTATGGTAGGACCGGGACCGTGTATGGCCTTTTAATGTGCTTTCACTCAGGAAGGGGTGAGGTGACAAAAACATCACATGAGGATTTGTAACCAGGCTTTAATCTATGATACACAAGATAAGACTCTCCGTTTAAATAAATAAATAAATAACCAACACACATGTTTGATACTTTAAATGACTTTTTAAAATACTTAAAAAAATAAAATAAAATAAAAAAACATGTTCCACTCAAATTTTGTACTTTAATGTTTTTTTTTTAAATCATAGTAATAACATTTTTTTTTACTATAAAACCGAAATGAGGGGAAAAAATCAGTAAATGTTTATAGGATTTTAAAAAAATCCCAATAGATGCTCCATTCCATTCAGGTTAAATTATTCTATGGAAAAAAAACAAAGTTTTAGTGCTATATCATCGTATCTCAAAAGTGAGACGTAGCTTCAATGGGTGTTTAGCGACTGCTAGTGGGCCACTTGTGGGCGTGGCCTGTAAAGTCTAACACAGTGAAGTGTGAAACACTCGATGTGTCTCCGTCACTGGTAATCTGACTGAAAGAGGACGTTTATTTTCCCCTCTCACCCAAACCCACTCAAATGTGAAACTCAAACCCAGATACGTGAGCAGTTAATGTGGGATTTGATTTAACAGGTGTGAAAGCGGCGCGAGATGAGAACAGGACGTGACCTTGTTTAAACATGTAAACGTCATTCATTCTGATTCTCAATAAAACACTTACAGCAGATCATCCGCTCCTCATCCAACAACCTTATCAGGTGAATTCAGTCTAGTCCAGACTGGATATTCTCTTCCTCAAGCCTCATCATCAGTCACACCCGCTTAATCCGTGGTGTTCGCTCATGATGTGCTTGGTGGAAAATGCGAAGAAAAAAAAAAGTTAGATCAGAAGAAACATGGAGAAGATCTCGAGCATGAAAACTGAGGAATAAACATTAACCAGGCTGATGCATTTCCACCAGTCATGCCTGCAGGGGATCCTGGTCACCATGGCAACGTTTCCTAGCGCGTGTTAACGAGC
>JAAGKR010008632.1:0-30328 GCA_011419295.1 Clarias macrocephalus | reverse complement strand
TATTATGGCAAGAAAAAAGCAGCTAAGTAAAGAAAAACGAGTGGCATCATTACTTTAAGAAATGAAGGTCAGTCAGTCCGAAAAATTGGGAAAATTTTGAAAGTGTCCCCAAGTGCAGTCACAAAAACCATCAAGCGCTACAAAGAAACTGGCTCACATGCGGACCGGCCCAGGAAAGGAAGACCGAGAGTCGCCTCTGCTGCGGAGGATAAGTTCATCCGAGTCACCAGCCTCAGAAATCGCAGGTTAACAGCAGCTCAGATCAGAGAGCAGGTCAATGCCACACAGAGTTCTAGCAGCAGACACGTCTCTAGAACAACTGTTAAGAGGAGACTGTGTGAATCAGGCCTTCATGGTAGAAGATCTGCTAGGAAACCACTGCTAAGGACAGGCAACAAGCAGAAGAGACGTGTTTGGGCTAAAGAACACAAGAAAGAACACAATAAGGAAAACTCTTTGAATGAGAATGTGTCCAAACTTTTGGTCTGTACTGTACTGAAAGGGTTTTTCATCATTCCTAACTCACAAAGCAGATATGTCCTGAAGATTCTTTCATAAGGCAAAACTGACTATTAAAAAATTATGGTTAAAGTCCTGCCTACTTTTCATGCCTGTGTGTGAGAATGTGCAGGGGTGTGTGTGCATCATGTATGTTCATGTGGTTGTGAGCTATTTTTTCTCATACTGATGTGTGAAAGAGAGCGGTGGGTGATGCTGTAGATCAATGGCTTAAAGTTCTTCTACAAGATTACAAGATTACAGACAATGTTAAAGGTCATGACCCAGGCAGAGAGCAGGAATACACTGACCCTGAGACATGCCCAAAAGCACACCACACAGGTACAGAATGATTAAGTTTGCTTGGACACAATCTCTCTCTCACACACACATCTGAAACTTCCTCTCACTTGCTCTGCTCACACTTTAAAGCAGTACATGAATGCCCTCCCATAAGAATTTTCACCTTGATTTTTGCAAGAAATTGTCATTAGCATATGAACCATTTTTGGCATAGAAGAAAAAGAAAAAAATATATATATATATATTACACTTTGCACCAGTACATTATATTTTGTTCCATATAGTGCCATTCTACAAAGCTGTTAGAGTTAATTATGAGCTCCTCAGGTGTTTGTGCTTTAAGGCAGTCACTGACTGCAAAGGATTTTCATGTTTGTAATTATGTTTATTCCATTATTCATGATCCCACAAAATGGATGAAAGTATGAAAATGGCTGTAATTCCTGAATGGTCACAGTTTTATCAAACCCCTTGAACGTCAAAATGTATTGCCCATATGTACATGTACAGTATGTCACAAAAGTGAGTACACCCCTCACATCTCTGCAAATATTTAGTTATATCTTTTCATCGGACAACACTGCATAAATGACTCTTTGACCCAATGAAAAGTAGTCAGTATAAAGTTGGTATAGCAGTGTAAATTTATTGTCCCCTCAAAATAACTAAAAATACAGCCAATAATAGCTGAACCCCTGGCAACAAAAGTGAGTACACCCCTAAGTGAAAATGTGAAATGTCAATATTTTGTGTGGCCACCATCATTTTCCAGCATGGCTTGAATTTTCTTGGCCATGGAGTTCACCAGTGCTTCAAGGGTTGCCACTGGAATCCTCTTCCACTTCTCCATAACACCATCACGTTTGGATTGTATTTAACCCAGCTGCTGGGTAAATATTGGACCAACTACATGCTGGGTTAATTTAACCCAGCAAAATGGGTTATTTGTTAAGCCCAGCAAGATGAGTAAAATATTCAATCCAAACGCCGGGTCATATTTAATTATAATGCTGGGTTAATTCTACCACATAAATTGGTCAAATGTTCTACCTAGAAATATTCTTCTCTACCCATTCTATTAACTGGAATGCTGGGTTAATTCTACCTCACAAATAGGTTATTATTATTTTTTTGTTTTACATGTCTGTGGGTAAAACTTTAAACAGTCAAATTACTTTGATATACTGGTATAACCATACATATGCAATAAACACCCAATTACATGTACAAATCATAGAAAAAAAATTTTTTTTTCAAAAGCACAAGATCAGATAATACAAAACTAGTTCAACAGCGACATCATTACGATACTATTACTCAGAAGCACTAATGCCTGAGAGCAGTGCTGGTCATTATCTCTCAACATCAGGATGTAGGCGTTCTGCCTTGACACTTCAGCCTGCTGGAGATATTCCACAGTGTTGGTTCCAACCTTAAAAAGAAAGCAATTAAAGGAAATAAAAGTTCATGGAAAAATCGAGAGGGTTGGCTATTATGCATATTTGTAAGAAGATTATTGTTTTGTAACACCCCAGCTTTTTATTGTCTCAAGCACGGATATTAATAAAGTTTTAATGTTAATGTGGTTGCTAAGCCTAGCAACCTAGTTAAATGCAAGGATCATGCTGCCACTACAGTTAACAGTTTAGCTTTCATTTATCACTTCAATTTCATACACCCTGCAAGCATTCTACAAAGAAAGCTAAAAAGCTCAGGCATTTTTGCAGTTTGTTTCATTTTTGCAGGCTTCTTTGGTTTGGCCAGCTAGCAGCCATTGTCAGATAAACTAACATGCTATAGCACACACCAGGCTGAAAGTTTGAGTGTAATGTTAACACGGTAACAGTAATAAATGTTACATACAGTGAGGAAATTCAGTCATAGGTGAGTGAAAGTGTGTATACAAACCTTGTATTTAACATTTACATTTCCTCTTAAATGTTCAAGGAGAAAGCACCTCATCAGCAGCTCAAAAAACAAAAGAAAAAGACATGAAATTGACACAGCCACTGAATACACCGGTGAACTTCGGGGGAGGGGCGGTCTTGTCTGTGAGGTTAGCTGTCACTAGCTAACACATCTCCAACCAAACAAAAAGTACCAAATTCACTGTAAATAACCCAGAAAAATGACCCAACAGAGGCAACCCAGCATTTGAGTATTAAAACTAACCCAACATTTTTTAGTGGGTTGTCTTACTCCTCACCTGGTTGCTGCCACACACACTTGACACCATCTGAACCAAATAAGTTAATCTTGGTCTCATCAGACCACAGGACATGGTTCCAGTAATCCTGGTCCTTCATTTGCATGTCTGCAGCAAATTGTTTGTGAGCTTTCTTGTGCATCATCTTTAGAAGAGGCTTCCTTCTAGGACGACAACCGTGCATAGCAATTTAATGCAGTGTGCGGCGTACGGTCTGAGCACTGACAGGCTGACCTCCCATCCCTTCAATCTCTGTAACAATGCTGGATGCACTCATCCATCTGTTTTCCAAAGTCAATCTTTGGATCTGACACTAAAAACATGCTCAGCCTTTTCTGAGAAGAACCAGTCCTATTAAAACGCTGGATGGTCTTTGCCACTGTGCTGCAGCAACCCAAACTGTTTTTTTAACCCAGTGTTTTTTAGGGGCTGTTTTTTTTTTTATTATTGCCTATGATGAATTTTCAACTTTGCCATTATCTACTGAGCCAATGTCGTGCCAGCATTGGGCTAAATTTGCAATTATCCACTGAACCAACATTAGGCCAACTTATTTTTAGCCGCACTAATGAGCCAACATTGGGCCAAAGGACAAAATGACATTGAGGCTACTACTGATGCCAACATTGACCCAATGTATGCACTGCCGTTGGCCCGGTGTGCTATCTGGGTTTTTTTTTTTCTTTTTTTATAGTTAAATCTTCCTGTGCTATTCTATCGTTCCAGAGAGGGAGAGAGAGAGAGACCTTTGATTGTGTGCATCAGCACATCGACTAGAGAGCATCGACTAGACAGTGTGTGTATATACAGCATATGTTTGTGGTGGGTACGTGTGTGTGTAATTCGATTCACAACATCTACTAGAATAAAAACGAGTCCAGAAATGTCAGAAATGTTAAAAAAAGATTTGACACATTATGTACCCATCTAAAATCTATTTAATTAATTAGTACATACATGTAATTAATCCAGTCAATGAATATATTTTAAATGTTTAATTAGATCTCTGAATTGAATAAAGTAAAATATACTAAAAAAAAAAGATATAATGAAGATAGGTTAAGAATTTTATTTTTTTGGTAATAAACCCTCACAGTTTATGTAGATCTAATTATTTCTGTTTATATGAATTATTAAACAAAATTGTGATTCTGAATTGTTTCACTTGATATTTTTGCTTTGAATAGATGACAATATTTTTTATTTTCATGTTCAGTACACACGCTGGGTTTATGGAATGTTAAGATCACCCATCATTCTAATTCATCCAGTATATTGTTTTAGTTTAATGCTTTCTATTCAGTATAAAGTTCTACAATACTGTTTCGTATTCTAAAAGGCAGATACAGGAACCAAGCAAAGATTACATTAAACGTATACAGACTGCTGAGATTAAACCACGTTCATAAACGTCACTGCTGTAGAATCTGTAGCATTTCCTAAACAAACCTGAATAAAAAATAGACTATTAAAAATAACAGGTGACACAGTGATGGTTACATTAACAGTAACAGAGTTATTAACGGTAATGGTTTTTCAGACACAACACACTCACCTACACAGATACAGATTCAATGTACATACATTCAATTTACTGCTTTTTATTTAAATTACTGTTTAAAGTTTGTTTAGAAATGGTCTTTTCACAGACCCACATGAACTTATTGTTACAGTTATAATCAGCCCAGCTCAAGACAGGATCAGACTTATGACCAGTTACCACGCAAAATTCACGCGTACCACCATCGGGTTCTCCACTTGCCCAAAATCTGAAGGAGAGAATCAGAGGATCTGTTGTGTTTCTCAGACTAATGAAGAGTCAGTAACTGTATCATAAGCAAAATATTAGTTCAGTGATTTCTTACCTAATGCTCAGTGTTGTATCGTCCACCCACTTCCACTCGCCCACTCGGTCTCTGTCATTCAGACCAATCCAAGCTTTTCTGCTCAGCAGTTTAGTAATGAAGTCCTGTAATGGTTGTACAGTGTAAAAATAAAGTATCTCTCTCACTATCACACACACATACAATACATGGACATAGGGGCGCCGCTAGCAATTTTGGGCCCTATGACAAAATATGCGGTTGGGCCCCCTACCATACCCATTCCGCACAAAACATACAAGCCAACCGAGCTATTCAAAGTTTTTGTCTGTAATATAATAGTACTGACCGATTACGTTTGTCTCATTATTAGTGAAATAGTTATCTGCTATCTTACACGGTAGTAGTACGCTAGCAAAGTTAGCCAATAAGATAATGCTGGCATATTTGCTACAAATTCAAGATCTATATCTGGACAAACATTACATATTTAATTTTAATTTATGAAAAACGTAAGTATAGCTGTAGCTATCAAATATTTTAGTGATCCAGTATTCTACCAAAAATGTAATCGATTAATCGATAAAATTTATTTTTGCTTAATTAAATAGCAATATAAAATATACTGCTCAAAAAAATAAAGGAAACACTTAGTCCCGGTTTGACTTGAACGCCTCTCATATGTGTATGCAAGTTCAAGTCAAACCGGGACTAAGTGTTCCCTTTATTTTTTGAGCAATATATATAAGAGAAAGATTAATTGGTTTTCTTTTTAGAAACCTTTATTTTTTAAATCCATACAGCATTTTATCAAAAAATAAACATCGTCATTATTCACAATGTAAGGAATCGCTTAAAGTTGACTGAGATGAATTAAATGCATTACAGCCATACATTCTTATTTTAAAGCGTTTTCTCAGATGCAAAAACTAAAAAAAAAAAAAAAGGTATTTCAAATGACTTATGAATGTAAATGTATCAAGTGTATGAATGAAGTATCAAAAAAACTAAAGCACACATTAAAATAAATAATTATACAAAGACACCAAGTTGTGCAACTTAACATTCAGAACTAAAAGTTTCAAAATCTACAGCTCAGGCATAACATCAGCCTTTACTGACTTCTTACTGGAAGCTTTGTGATGACATTTAGGATGCAGAAATCCATGGACAGGAACAAGAGTCCGTACATTGTGTTTTAAGTCAATATATTCATCAGAATATAAATGTCTCTCTCTTGAACGTGTGTGTGCACACCAGTATTTAAAGGAGCGTGTGATTGCAATGAAGAGAGGTAAACATGTCAACATGCTCCGAACTGAGACTTGCCCTGCGCTTTAAAGCAATGTTTCCTGCTGCTGAAGACATTTTTCATTGATAAGTTTTTTTTCATCGCTCGCTTCCATTTTGCAGCCGCAACAGGACGCTTCCTCAAATTACACCGCTAACTGTTTACGTCTCCTTCCACGTTGTGCCACGTCACGTAAGTGTTTCTTCTTTGTCTGTGTTTACTGGCGACTTGCATCCGGAAGCGTGCTGCGTCACGCCAAACAAATAATTGCGCAAATACAAAAAAAAAAAAAGCTGTTAAAATTAATTAAAAATTAAAAGAAACTTCGAGGCAGAAGAATTTGTTTGTCGTTTCTGATGACTGGACTTGTGCTTCTTTGTTGAACTCGATGACGTATCTGCTTTTACAGTTCAACACCTCTGTACTCAGCAGCGACGCTCTTCGCTAGGTTGGGATGGGCTGAACCACACAGTGGATCAGAGACGGTGTGATTTGACTGGAGATGCAGAAATAAGCCGTAATCTTTTTTCATTTGTAACTCTTTTGTAGATACATTTCTAATTTCTTTTAATTTACTGCTAGTAGTGTTATTACTAATAAAGCAGATCTCTGGGGGCCTCTAAAGGGTGTGGGCCCTTAGAATCGTCCTAACTTTCCCCCCCTTAGTGGCGCCCCTGCATGAACACACTCGCAGCCTTGAGGGGGAAGGGATGGATCGCTCCTAGTACCCCTTGGAGAACACAAAGGCATCTTCACAGTAGAGGAAACATGAGATAAATAATCCATCCAACATACTGAAATACACATTATTCTATTGTTTAAAGTCAGTGCAATTTAAGCTTCAACATTGATCTTACTATGGTTTGTGAGGTAGGTCACATAAGGCTTGTTTTGCAAGTAAGAACAAGTGTATGGATAAAATAGTATTTATATTAATTTTTATATTAAAATTAATATTACATTTATAAGGAAAGATTAATAATGTACATAGATTCTACATTCAACATGAGGCCACCCTTTTATTTTTATCCTGACCCTTCAGACAGACCGAGTCCACCACTGTATAGATACATAGAACATAATCACACACACACAATCACCTGTTCCTCTGCACTGTTTATGATCACCAGGTCTGCTCCTTTGCTCCTGCAGTCTTGTCTGCTCTCAGTCCAGCTCTTCTCTTCATTAGAGATGGAATAAAGACTGGAGTTCAAACTGAAACACTTTCCTCTATCTGTAATTATAAACAGAAAGAATATACAAAGATCAAAGCACAGTTTTTTGCTTATGTATAATAATATATATTTAACCAGATGGGCTACAGGCTATAAAATATGTACAAAATCTCTACTATTAAAAAGAAGGTAGTTCAAAAGGCACTAAGTAAAGCCTTAAAAAATTGACTAAATTACACACACACACACACACACACACACACACACACACACACACACACACACACACGGTAAATCGATCTACTTACACAAATCACAAAATGTCATCAGGCATCCATCTCTCTCCCTCTGTAACTGGTCTCTCTCTACAGTCAGCTTGTTGTTACTGGTCTCTAACAGGTTGTTTGCTGTGTTCAGTTTGTTGTATTTGATCCACAGCACTGTGACAGCAGACAGCAGGAGAACACACAGCAGCACCACACACATTGCAGTCAGTCTGCAACACCTGCCCCATGCAGTTTCTTTTGCTAAAGTTTGGTCAACAAAAAGACACATGTTTTAATCTTTCTAGTAAGCTGGATAACATCTCAGTATCCAGCCATCACTGTGAAACTCCTGAATGCATGCACTAATGGCTAGTGCTTTATGCTGGTTTTACATAAATTGACTTGATTGACAGATCTGAGTCAAGTCATCTGTTCTCCTTCTGCTCCAATGATTGCATTTCGGCTTGTTCATCTGTTTATGTCGTTACCTGCAAAGCACATTCTTAATGAAACTTATTTGCATTAAGTGATGCACATAAGACACCATTCAGGTTCAAGTGCACAAACAACTAGAAGCTAAACTCTTGTATGGTGTTCAGGTCTATGTGACACATTTTCATGTTTTATCAAAATAAAAATTATACAATTCATTAATTTTTTTTTTTAACACAGCATATTTTCTGTGAAGAGCAAATATCAGAAGAAATTTAATGACCACACCCTGTACATCCCCCTACACATTTATATTACATAGAGGATGTTATGGTCCAATGGACCTGGAGCTAAATAAATATGTGTAAATATTGTAGGTCCTGTGTACCTTCACTCTTTCCTCCTCCTGTCTGGGACTGCTGTAAGCATTGTGTGTGTGTGTGTGTGTGTGTGTGTGTGTGTGTGTGTGTGTGTGTTAGAGAGTGTGAGTTTTGTGTTTTGGCCCTCTCGTCCCATACAAGATTGCAAACATGGCTTACAACATTGTCGCAAAATTCAAGCACCGACACCTGTCTGCTTTCACATTCCCACACAATTTACCCTCTGTCTTATGGGAATCAATCTTTAATTGCTTCTATTCTATTGCATTTTCATATCCCAAATTGGGGAACAGATGCAACAAATATAGCTTTGTGGGTCATTATCACAACTCATCAAGATGGCCAAAAGATTCTCTGATTAGAAGACATCTAGTGGGGTTCTTATCCTTACTGGAGTTTTCAGGTCCGAGGGGGAATCGTCTCGGGTTACTTTGCTATAACCCTGTTACCTTAAAAAGCGGGAATGAGATGCTGCGTGAAAACTCTATGGGAATATCTCTTTGTTCAACCAGATGTGTGTATCAAACATGCCAAATTTTGGCTTATATAACCTCAGTCAGGTGACGTCATCTGATGTGGTGCATCTGCAGGTTATAAATAGGAGTGAAGCGGAAACATCCTCAGGTCAGTTTTTTGTCTGAAAGGACGTCCAGTTATGCCAGCAGTGCGGCATTGGAATGCAGCATCTCGTTCCTGCTTCTTTGGAGAACAGGGTTACAATCCCTTTAAAAAGCTACACTCAATGCTGCATGAAAACGCTATGGGAATGCCGCTGCACTGCCATTGTCTGGACCACCAGGTTGTGTTGCGTGTACGCACAATAGCCAAAGAGGTCTCAGTCATAACTTTGGGATGCTGACTCAAGGACCCACGAGCCCGGAGTAGCATGGAAATCCCAACTATAAAATCTGGCAAATGTGTGCGGAGAGGACCAACCTGCCGCATCACACGCTTGCTGCAAGGGGACCCCTCTTGCCAGTGCAATTGATGAGGCAATCAGTGTGACCACGTGTCTTGTAGGCTAGGGCAATAGCATCTCTCACCCAATGTGACAGCATTTGTCTAGTGGCGGCCTCCCCCCCAGTTGCGGCCCCCAAAGCATATAAAAAGCTGCTTTGACTTACGCCACTGGCTAGTGCGGTGGACGTAAATCTGAAGAGCACGTACTGAAAACAGTAGGTGAAGTCTTTCCTGCTCTAGAGCTGTACAAGGCGGAGGACATAAGGCCTCGAGAACAACTAGGTGTATAGTCGAGAATGGAACTTTCGGTAGATACTTTGAGTGAGGATGCAGAATAGCTTTGACTAGTCCAGGGGTAAAGTCTACGCAGGGTGGGGAGACTGACAAAGCCTGCAGATCCCCAATTCTCTTCAAGGAAGTAATGGCCAAAAGAAAAACTCTTAAGAGTCAAAAGCCTGACAGGTGCTCACTCTAGTGGTTCGAAAGGGGTGTCAATCAGACCTTCGAGCACAATTGTTAAGTCCCAAGAAGGGACCATTGCCCTAGTGGATGGCCTCAATTGTTTAGCTCCACGAATAAAACGGGCAACTAAAAGGTGCTTTCCCACTGAAACCCCAACTTTTCTTGCAGAAACTCCAGCACTGAAAAAATTCGGCAGTGGACTGCGTCTACATGATTTGCCATGCACCAACTTTCAAATACACTCCATTTGGGGGCATAAGTTCTTCTAGTAGAGAGAGCCCTAGCATCTTTTAATTGGTCCCCCTCAGGGGCCAGATGTGAAGGTTCCATAGCTCGGGCCAGGAATGAAATATTGCCCCTGATCCTGAGACAGAAGATCCCTCCTCACTGGAATCACTTACGGTGAGCCATCGAGGAGCGATATTAGATCCGAGAACCACACTCTGGTCAGCCAACGGGGAGCTACCAATAAGAGGCGCAAACCCTGTTGATGGACCTTCGCCAGGACTTCCGGGAGCAGAGTTATCGGGGAAATGTAGAAAAGGCATAATCTAGGCCATGTATGGGACATCGTGTCCAGACCCAGGGGAGCTGGAGGAGTCAGAGAGTAGTAAAGGGGACATTCTGCTGTTTCTTGCGAGGCAAAGAGATCCACCTCTGCTACATAAAATTTCTCCCAGATTTAACTGACTACTTCTGGGTGGGGATTCCAATCCCCACATGTCACAGCTTGTCTGTACAGCAAGTCTGCTCCCATATCCATATGCCCTGGAATGTAAATTGCCCTGAGGAACAGGAACTTGTCCTGTACCCAAGGCAGAACTTGGGGCGCTAGCTTTTTCCAGTGGTGCGAGCACAGTCCGCCCAGGTAATTTATTTATGAGACTACCATAGTGTTGTCCACCTGCACTAGGACATGGTAGCCTCTCAACTGCTGGACAGAGTATTTCAGGGCCAGAGTCATAATTTTGAGGCAATTGATGTGCCACACGAGAAGACGACCTCTCCAGATCCCTTTAGGCTGGACAGCCATCAAGACCGCATCCCAGCCCAGCCAGGATCAGGCAGTCATCTAAATAATTCAGAATACGGATGCCCTGGAACCATAGAGCCAGAGCTCCATGCATTTTATATATGTGCAAGGTGACAGGGCTAGGCCAAATGGAAGGACCCGATATTGGTAGGCTTTGCCCCCGAAAGCGAACGTCTGGAATTTCCTGTGTTGTGGCAATATTTCTATATGAAAATATGCATCCTTCAGGTCGATTGTCACAAACCAATCCTCTGGTTGGATTTGAGAAACACTCATTTTGGCTGTCAACATTTTGATGTTCAGGCCATGAAGATGTAAAATTGGATGCAACCTCCCTCATCTCTCTTGGAAACCAGGAAATACTGACTTTAGTAGCCTGGGGGTCTGGGGCACCTTTTTCATGTAAGGTCTGTTTGCTGAGTCAGCAGACGCGCTATTTCCATATTGATGGAAGTGGAGACCACGCCATTGAAACGAGGAGGACGATGTGCAAAATGACTGTAGCCTCTCTCTAAAGTGCTTTGTACCTACAGAGACATACCTGGCAGTAGGTTCCCCACTGCCAGCCTCTCTGAAAGGGGCACAAGGTTCGACACTGAGGCTAGATGGGGGGTGTTAGGTGTTCGGAATCCTGAAACATGGCAAGAAGGAACCGAGCATCAAACATTTTGCTGGAGACTGCTGCGCTTAAAGGATTTTTTATTTTTTTTTGCTCCTGCGGCAAGAGAGGAAGTCTCTTCTGCCCATTCCTCAGAAGCGCCTGGGCGTGCTTGAGAAGTAGACGCTAAAGCTTCCTGATTCGGCGAGAGTGGATTCTGTCTCATGTGCGCCCGCCAGATCGGCACGTGAACCCCACGAATGAGCTGCGGCTGGCAGTTTATCTTTAAGGCAAGCTGCGCGCGAAGCACCTTAATAGGGAGGAGATCACCGTGCTCACACTCTCCCTCAAGCCCGAGGAGAGCGTGCTCTTCCCCCAAAACACTCTAAACAGAAAGTGTGGAGATCACCATCTGAGAGAGATCTCTCACAAGGAGGCATGCAACTCCTCTTAAACTACCATATTGGTGAGTAATCTAACACTTTTTTTCTTTTTGTATATCTGCTTTGCACACATGCAAACACAATGCGGTCCTTTAAGACAAAAACACCTGAGGATGTTTCTGGTTCACTCCTATTTATAATCTGCAGGTGCACCTCATCAGATGACATCACCTGACCGATGTTATATAAGCCAAAACTTGGCGTGTTTGATACACACATGCTTCACAACTGGTTGAACAAAGTGATGTTCCCATAGCATTTTCACACAGCATCTAGTGTACCTTTTGAAAGGGAACCACAGCATCTCAGTATTGAAGTATTGTAATTCGCTACATTTTAAATCATATGCGCTACTGAGTAAACAAATGAATGAAAATGCAAAAAATATTATGCTTTGTATGAACGCTTCATTGCGCTCGCGTATGTGTATCGTGTCCTGGTCACGCGCCGTTGCAGACTCTACTCCAGGTTTTCTGATTGTCCCCACATCGGCATCTACCTGACCTTCCACACGGTTGCTTCCACCCTGAGAGTGACGTCATCAACCAGCGCGACCATATATAAACCGGAGAGAGACGCAGGAAAGAGGAAAGAGATTATGATTTTGGCATTTTGATATTTGGTTGTGACTTTTTGCCTCCCATTGACTTTGATTATTGCTTTGGTTGGTCTTTGTATATATTTATAGATAATTTTACTGTATGTTTGTGCACTCACCAGTAGTAGGGGCGACGCTGCCATTTATTTCATTTGTTTTGGGAAGAGGGAATTTATTCACTGTTTTTGGTTTAGGGAGTCAGGGTAGGTACCTGTAATTTAAGTTCAGCAGACACATCTCTAGAACAACTGTTAAGAGGAGACTGTGTGAATCAGGCCTTCATAGTAGATTATCTGCTAGGAAACCACTGCTAAGGACAGGCAACAAGCAGAAGAGACTTGTTTGGGTAAAGAACACAATAAAGAAATCTCTTTGAATGAGAAGGTGTGTCCAAACCTTTGGTCTGTACTGTTTGCCATTCTGGCACATTTTTTTGCCATTCTGGCACACTTTGAATCATTGGCGTTAGACATTTTGCTGAAGCAGGTATATTCTTTCTTCTTGAGCCAAAGGATGAAGCAGAAAATAAATTCTGGTGATCAGCCAATGCCAGGGGGGTCATGAACTGTATTTCCTTATTAAAGAGAGTTGCTTTCTGAGTTACACTGTCTGAGTTGGATATATGGAACTGCTTCTTTCTTTAATTAACTGAGTCATGAAACTGTCTCTTCCTTGTTCAACAGCTTGCTGATTTGCTATGTATGAAGACGAAGTTGGTGAAAGCCTTCTGGTTTTGCTTTCTTGACCGGGTTAAGGTTCCAGCTGCCCTGATAACATTGTCAGCATGGTGCAATTTCACTGAAAGGTGAAGGATTCACAGCTCCCATTAAGTCCCTACAACCATTACAACCAAGCCCATCTGTGCCCCCTTGAACCAAGGATGATCTGCTAACCCACTGGCTGGCTTTGAGAACAGTGTCCTTCCTCCACTACAGGGCCCTGTATAATGCTAATGCTATGTTAGTGCTACCACCACCCAGATTATGTGACTATATGATAATGTAACGATCAGATTAAATCTATAACCCGAGTTACACTAAAAGAGGAATCTTTATCTTGGGGTTGGCAATGCTTTAAAACCCAGTAAGCAAAAACCAAAAGTGTATTATACAAACTAAACAAGAAGGTGCACCAAAACCAACAAAGAAAACAATATTTACAAAATATATACAACTTAAAGCACTGTGTGTGTGTGTGTGTGTGTGTGTGTGTGTGTGTGTGTGTGTGCGGGCATGTGTAGAAAGTCCCAAGTTCAAGTTATTGCCATAGTGTGTGTGGGGAGAGGTGAGTCTGTCTCACCAGAAATGATGAAATAATACTGGGTGGCCAATGTCAGAGCAAGACTGTAGCAGCTTCTTTTACATTGAGTCGACTAATTTTTACCTGCAGAATAGTGCTCTATGTGGCTCCGCTAAAGCATATGATAAAAGTTTCAAGCTACTAGTAGTGTTGAACATTTAAGCATTTAAATTATTACAAATACGCATGTAATTACAGTTTGAAAGATTCCAAGCCCAGGAAAGGCGTACAGAGGTCAATAATGTTAGATTGGCTCGTTCTTGAGTTAGCAACAGATGCAACAAATTTTAACATTATTCATTAACTTTAACATATTTAAAGACATATGCCTCTACTGCGCTGTAAACCTGAATAAGTTGGCAAAACAACAAAAAAAATTTTCGGTAATCAGTTACATAAAATTTTTAAGTAATGATGTTTCCAATTTTAAGTAAACACAACTATCAGTTTTTGAGTTTGTTGTACTCCTTAATATTTATCATTCTTTACTTGCATTATTAAGTAGCCTAACTTTTTACTATTTAATATCACCTATAATTTTTAGTTGTTGCAAATCAAATACAGTGGAAATGGATTACAAGCATAATTCGTTCAGGAAGCAAATATTCCCAAACATTCGTAAATCAAATCGAATTTTCCCCTAAGAAATAATGAAAACTTTAATTATTAATTTGACAACCCCCAAAAAGAAATACATAAAAATAATGAATACAATATATAATGTAAAAATAAAACAAATTATCCTACAATTTACCTTTAAAAAAATAAAATAAACAAAGGCAAGAGTGTGTGTGTGTTGGTGTGTGTGGGGCACAGTGTCAAATTACGCATGCACACACACACACATAACGACTAACAACAGGCTGAAACAGACAGGGAGAGAGAATGGATCTTTACCCTCTAATGAGACTTGCTTTTGCTTTATACGCGCACACACACGTGTGTTATAAGAAACAGTATACACACACTGTACACACATGCTTACAAACACAAAATAAAATATGTTTTACGCTCAAACGCATGGTCACAGTGTTATAGCAAACAGTACACGTGCGCACAAATGTTGATTAAACCAGTAAGAGACAAGCACTAAGACCCAGCAGGGGAGATGATTACCCACAATTCTGCGCAAGAGAGAGAAAAACCATTGTCTCAGTTGTAATTATGCCACGCTCAGTAAATGCATGCTACATGATACTCGGTACTCGTAATCTAAGACTTGCTCGTTTTTCAAATCAAAATGTATTAAAAATCTTTGCTCTTCTTGCAGAACACTAGCAAATTGCATTACTCGCAATCCGAGGTTTCGCTGTAAATTGTTGTTGGTCTTTCAACCTGCAATGGGTCACCGCACAGACAATCCGGTTCATACACAAACAGGTTTTACGCCAGACGCTCTTCCTGACGCAACCCTCCCATTTTATCTGAGACAGACACTTCATCGAGTTGTTGGGAATCGACCCCAGGTCTTTCTCGTTGCAGGCGAAACACCTACCATTGAGCCACCAGTGCCCTATTGCCCTAAGTACTCATCAAGGTCTATTCATTTGAACTAATTGTAATTATTTAAGTTAACAGTACCCAATATGTTTAATTCTTTGAGTATTAGGGTTTACAATGTGCACCACATAAAATGGTGGATTCACACTCACAACAGCTGAATTTGAGCATAACTGAATTCAGACAGTTTTGTTGTGGTGGGTTTGTACTTAAGCCTTCATCAGTCACTTGTGTGCATGTCTATGTGTGTTGCTTTAAATTAAAAGAACAGTGTAAGTTTTAAGCAAGAAAAACATCCATTTAGTATAATTTTATAGATGCCTTATTGTAATAGATATTTGCATTTTACACAAATTAATTAAATTAAAGTAGAGTGTATTTTACCTGAACTCTCAGATTGCTTCTGAAAGCTTCTGGGCCTCTGAGTCTTCAAATTCTCACCATCTCTATAATCAGCTCTGCTGTCTTCTGCATTTGCATAAATTACCTCACTCATCTCCATTCTTTCTCCACTTTTTGCAGTATTCCTGATCTTTTAGTGAAGTAGTTATCAGTCTGTATGAACAAACCTGTACCAGTATTAAAGTGTTTAAAACTACACTCACCAGAGTGGTCAAAAGTCACACCCCATCAACAACTTGATGTGTTGCTGCTATATTAAGAACTTATTTCCTGTTTCATTAATTTTAAACATGCAACAAGACAAGTGAGAAACTGAAGCACAGTGAAAACACCTAAGCAGGAAGGCCTTACTGCACCCCCTACACAGTCATGTGACTAACGGACTCACCCTGTTTACTGAACATATTATTAGTATATGAATGATTAAATTAAATGATTTCACTGCCCTGCAGAAATGACTGAGTACAGAAGTGAAACAGCTGCATCACACACCAGCCTGTTGCATCATCAGATGTTACATCTGTTTATTAAAGAGAAAGAAAAAGCAGACAGTGGTTACTGTATTCACAGAAATAATAAACATTTGTTGGTTACATTTTATCTGCAACATTTAAAAAACAAATCATGCTGCTACAACCATGGTGCATAAACAGTACAGTCTTTGTTGTACAAGATGCTAATGAATGAATGCTGAGAAACCCTGTGAATTTCAAAACTGTGAAATTATGTAACATTTTATTGGATTTTCTATATGTTAGGATACTTCATGATTTTCTGTAACAGCAGATCTGACAGTAGTTCAAGCTGCAAGGCATTTTTTAATAATGCACTCCTCATAGGAAAAGGATGGTGTTCTGCACACCTTAACCACAGGAAGCTATTGCAGTTTGGTCTCTTCCTTTACTCGTTGCTTAGCAACTAGATTTTCTCTGCATACCAAGCCAACTGTTATTAGCAAAAAAAAAAAAAAATCGAATGGCAGGCACAGGGCTGTTTCAAAGTAATCAGGAGCAATGAGCTACACCTGGCCTCCCGGCTACTTAAAACTTGGAGCCACTATGCGAGTTTTAAAGATTGTGTGC
Organism: Clarias macrocephalus; assembly: GCA_011419295.1. Lineage (NCBI taxonomy): Eukaryota > Metazoa > Chordata > Actinopteri > Siluriformes > Clariidae > Clarias > Clarias macrocephalus. The sequence goes on along the minus strand of JAAGKR010008632.1, from coordinate 13,577 downwards.
AATATGTTAATTCACACTACACATTTTAATTAACCTTCCTGTATGGCCTGAAGTTGTGGCCTCTCTGCTTACAGAATATGTTCAGGGATGGTCTGATTTCGACATAAACAAATTTTGAGTTTCTTGCCCTCAGATGCTTTGTCAGGCCTTTGCCGCAATTATATCCATTCATCTGCTGGTCATGAGAAACCACAAAGTACAAACTACTGAAGGGCCCATAATTCCAAACAAACAACTGAGATTTGTCCTGAAGACTCTCCCGCAAGCCAAAATTTATTGTTACAAAGTTCATACTATATAAAACTCCAGCCCTCTTTACATGCCTGTGTGTGAGAGAGTGTAAAAGAGTGCCTGTTCATCATGTGTGTTTACTTTATGTGGTTGTCGCTGTGAGCATTTTTTTTTTTTCAAACTGAGGTGTGAAAGAGAGAATAGTTAAGGCTAATCTTAGATCAGTGGAAAGTCTTACAGCTTTATTAAATGACATAATAAGGAACACGGTATAATGCATTAGTATAAGCAATGTATATTGTAACGATTCGATTAATTAATTAACTCACTCAATCACTCATTGTCTCTACTGCTTTATCCTGTAATCAGGGTCGCGGGCGGCCTGGAGCCTATCCCAGTAGACTTGGGGCATGAGGAAGGGTACGCCCTGGACAGACACATACACTCATTCACACACTACAGCCAATTTGGGAGCAGCAATAAGCCTAATCTGCATGTCTTTGTACTGTGGGAGGAAACCGGAGTATTAATTAACTAAGTTACACTAAATAGGGATTCTTTAATTTAAACTCTGGCATTGTATTAGCCTCTCGGAACAAGAAAAGACAAACAACAGCGGTAACCAAAACCCAAAGTGTATTAAATAAAAAAATAAAAAAAAGATGCAACAAAAAACAATATTTGCTGAATAGATGACCCCCACACTCCTCTTGTGGATGCCAGCTATTTGTGCCCTGACTCGCATATGGTCAATGCCGAACTGCCAGTCTTTCCAACATTTTTAACTTCCACCCCAGCCTGCCTTCGCAGCAATAACCCCAATAACACAACTTAAAGATGTGTATCTCAGGCCTCTGATTGCTGAACAGGAGGAGACATTTTGCAAAGAGTGTTTACAGCAAAGAGAGCGTTGCATGTGAATGCAGTCAGTGTCTTCATGGCGGTGTATGATTCATCCTTGCTAGTACCGGGTAGACGCGGCGCCCCGCCCCTTTTTGTGCTCCGCTGCTGTCCAAGGTGCTATTTGCCACCTGTTTGTGAATTTTCCAAGATGTGCGAGAAGGCATTGTCCTACAGTGCGTACCGGGCTTCAGCCCGACGCCACAAATGTCTACAACAATATGTCTGCATATATATGGGCGAGGCATCGTTTACTGTGTCATCACTGGGGATCATAATCCATGCACGGAAAGAACTAAAATAGCATTTTACGTATTTGGATGATAAAACAAACAACAAAATATTCTATTTAGATAACACTTCATCTCCACTTCATCTACACTAAAATTGTTCTATATTTGTACAAAATATATTTTAGATTGTGTATTTGTACAGCTACGTTTTTCTTATATTTTACATTTTATTATATCTTTATATATATAGTTTTTTTTTCTATATTTAATTTCTTCATATTTATTTACTATTGATAATCTTTTTTAAGGTCATGGCCAGTCATTTAAATATTTCACTGTATATTTTATGTGACAAATAAAAAGAAATAATTTTGAAAATTTTAAAATGGTAATATTTGTTGTTGTTTGGCAGGTGTAAAAATCAATGGTTTATTATTTGGAGTTGGGCAACTATACATATTCTGTGACACTTTTGGCCCAGATTTGATAATGACCTGGGTCTGAGCTGATCAGTTCTGGCTTGAATTCACATAACCTCTACAGAACACACCTGTGTCAGTTTTGGCCCACTTTGCAAAAATAAGCTGGGCCAAATCCATTTGCAGGGTGTATTGGAAATTTTGGGAAAAATCTGGGCCAGATCAAGGCTAATGTAGTTTTACTTCTATGTCTGATTTGGGCCAAATGTAATAAAATTGAGGGTTGAGCTGTCCCAGCTCTGGCACAGATTCACATAAGATGTGCAGCACAGATCTGTGCCATATTTGGCCCATTGTGCAAAACTGGACCGGGCCAGATCTTGTTATGAGATCTGTTACAGAGCTTGGGAAATGTCTGGGCCAGACCTTGACCAGAATAATTTTGTTATCAGGGAGAGATTTGCTGTATGGAGAACTGCAATTTTTTTTTTAAACCTCGAATTGTGAGTAACACGGTTTGCGAATGTTCAGTAAGACGAGCAAAGATAAATTTTTTTAAATAAATTTTGGCTTGAAAAAATTAGCAAGTCTTGGATTACGAATGCCGAGTATCATGTATCACGCATGCGCTTCTTATTTTGAGGCAGAGCATCACATGATCATCAGGGAGGGTAAAGATCCATTTTCTCTTTCCCTCTCTGTTTCAGCATATCATTAGTTTTATGTTTTTGTTCTCACATAACTTGACACCGTGCCCCACATGCACTCCCTCGCCTTTACACCCCACTCACACGGCTTTACACACACATACAAACACTCTGCTCCACACAGAAACTCTGCCCTGCCCTGTTATATATTTTTTTATTTTACAGCAGTGATTCCATTAGTAGGCACTCACATGAGTGTCATTGGTGATGTTCCTTGCAAAAATTTTCCGTTAACGTAACACACACACACACACACACAATACGTGCGCGCATACAGTAAATGGAAACACTTATCTGTCAAGATTTATTTTTTACTTTTGTTTAAGGTAAAGTGCAGGATAATGTGTTTTATTTTTACTTCATATATTGTATTAATGATTTTTATGTTTTTATTTCTTTGTGCTGTGGAATGAATAATTGATGTTTTAATTATTTCTTATGGGAAAATTTGATTTGGCTTATGAGTGTTTCGGAATACGAGCCCACTTCCAGAATGAATTATGCTCATAGTCCAAGGTTCCACTGTACTGTACGATTCTGCTTTTTATTTATTGAACTTATTCATAATTCAGAATTTTAAACAAATTCTTTTTCATTAACACTTATGTATACATACGGTAGGCTATGATTTAACTGAGTTGAAGAATCCATGTATTGCACTATTTGGCCACTAGATGTGATATGAGAATGAAACACTCACTCACACATCATCTATACCGCTTTATCCTGTATTCAGGGTCATGCGGGGCCTGGAGCCTATCCCAGGAGGGTTAAGGCACGAGGCAGGGTACACCCTGGGCAGGGTGCAAATCCATCTCAGGGCACATACAGTACACTCTCTCACACACTCATACACATTATGGGCAATTTGGGAATGCCAATTAGCGTAATCTCCAGGTCTTTGAATGGCAGGAGGAAACCAGAGTACCCGTAGGAATCCCACCAGACATAGGGAGAACATCCAAACTCCATGCACACACACATATATACTGTACAAACAGTAGCAATTTTGGATATCTATCCTGGTATAATTTCTCATTCTCTGGTTTAATCACAGGTTACATGGTGGTATAGTGGTTAGCACTGTCGTCTTGCACCTTGGGTCTGGGTTCGATTCCCATCTCTGTGTGCATGGAGTTTGCATGTTCTCCCCATGCTTGGTGGGTTTCCTCTGGGTACTCTGGTTTCCTTCCGCGATTATAGAATATATCAATTCAATAATCAAATATTTTAAATCAGCTTTTATGCCCTTAAACTGATATTACCTAACTGCCTACATCACATACAAATTAAATATTACACTACACATAAAATTTATATTAAACAAAAATATTATCTTTTTAACATTGGTTAAACTTTAAGATGTCCATAACCAATATTTGGCAATCTGTATGGACTGAATATATAACAAGCTGACAAATAAATGAATTAGAACACCGAGCTACCCCTGACCCCTAGGTCTCAGAGTTTGATGAGGTTTTGCAGGTTTCAAACTGCTAGTTGTCAATTCCAGCTAACTGGAATCACTACATTTTAACTTACCACAAGAAATGTAGAAGGTAACTTTGACAACGTATGGGGTATGGATGACGGATTTCAATCAAATGCAAAGTGACATTGGCATATAAATTAATCTTAGCCACTATAGCATTTTAGTTAAAGCTAAGTTAGCTAGCTTGTGGTAACTGAGGTAAGTAGGCGTGTTCCAACCAAAAGCCAGGCTCTATTCGTTTGCCCATTCAGCTCCTGCCAAGATGGAGGCAACCGAAGGTTTGAACTCCTTTAAAACCACTCTTCAAAAAAAAAAAAAAAACTGAGACATGTCACAAAGGCTTCTTATACAGTATATGAGAATGTGGGGCATGAGGTGGGAATAACACATGGATGGTTGCTGTGGGGCACAATGTATACAATTTCACATTTCTATTGTATGATGTTTATCCTGTATAATAATGTTTAAATGTCTGCAGTAACATACATAGGGTATATTTATCCACACAGGGGAAAGTCAAGGTCAACTCCAAGGTGCCACACCAAATAACACATATTTCTAAAGCATGCATGCCAACCCTGGATAGCAGTGAACCTCTTGCAGCCTGTAGGGACAATAGACAAGTTGTGTCAAGTTGAAAATAGTGGTGAACAGTAGGGCAAGGCTTTTAGAACCTGAGATATTGCCTGGGTACTCTTCACTCACCTTATAATTCTTTTTATGACATTTTTTCAATATACAGTATATTTATATAACCAATAATTCAACAATAGTATTTAATATATGTAGAGGAAAGTAACAGAGTCACATTGCCATGGCACTTATTGTAGACTGTTGCTATGGGCTACAGAGCTGAATATCAGCTCTGAGGTAATTTACCTTGCTAGAGTTTTGTTAAAGCTTTTTTTTTTTTTTTTTAAATAAACAAACATTTTAATTATTGGAAAAAGTTGCTGTGTAACAGTTAAATTGTGAACCAAGTGAACCTGTGACCTCTACTGGCAGAACGTTACACCTGATGTTAGTAGTAATAGTGAGAGCTTAAGGGTATTAAATCTTGTGTACATTAATTAAACCACCAACCAGCTAATTATCCTAATAAGACAACTAATCATACCCTGTATGTCCATATATATATATATTATTTTTTATATTAAAAAAATATATATATTTGCACTTTTTTCGCAGCAGCTAGTGTTCAATTCCACCGTTGGCTGATAGTAAATGCCTTAACATCCAACAACCATTTAAAAAAGCCTCATTTTTAAAATTATGAGGAAAAAAGAAAAGGAGAATACTACAGTGCAGTTACCTAATCAATAACTCAATTGCTAGTATATGATTTTTGTTTTAAGCAAGCTGTCATTAAATCAGATTAAGTGTTTGATTCCTTACTTAAACATCATTTTTTTCTTCTTCTTTTTCTTTTTCTTCTTCTGTCATTATTATTAATAATAATAATAATAATAATAATAATAATAATAATAATAATAATAATCTTATTATTATTATTAATACAACGCACTTTAAATACCAATCTACACACATCTCTCTTTCTCTCACTTTACCGTGCACACACACACACACACACACACACACACACACACACACACACACACACACACACACACACACACACAGTACAGACCAAAAGTTTGGACACCCCTTCTCATTCAGCGAGTTTTCTTTATTATGTTCTTTCTTGTTCTTCAGCCCAAACGCGTCTCTTCTGCTTGTTGCCTGTCCTTAGCAGTGGTTTCCCAGCAGATCTTCTACCATGAAGACCTGATTCAAACAGTCTCCTCTTAACAGACGTGTCTGCTGCTAGAACTCTGTGTGGCATTGACCTGCTCTCTGATCTGAGCTGCTGTTAACCTGCGATTTCTGAGGCTGGTGACTCGGATGAACTTATCCTCCGCAGCAGAGGTGACTCTTGGTCTTCCTTTCCTGGGCCGGTCCGCATGTCAGCCAGTGTCTTTGTAGCGCTTGATGGTTTTTGTGACTGCACTTGGGGACACTTTCAAAGTTTTCCCAATATTTCGGACTGACTGACCTTCATTTCTTAAAGTAATGATGCCACTCGTTTTTTTTTTTTTTTTTTTTTTTCACTTAGCTGCTTTTGTCTTGCCATAATACAATTTCAACCTCTTAGAATGAGAAGGTGTGTCCAAACTTTTGGTCTGTACTGTACACACACACACACACACACACACACACACACACACACACACACACGCGCGTGCACAATCAATGCAGACATAGATTCAAATTTCATAAGTCAGAACTCTGTGTGAAATGAATTTAATGTGCTTCTGCAAAAGAAAGTCAGATGATGTTAGACATCAGAGGAAAAGCATCAGTGACATCTTGTGGTCAAAGTGTGAGGATATTTAATGCCGTTCTTAAGCATGAAGTAGATGTAGTCCAGCAGTTTCATAAATGTCAAAATAGCTTTATTGTGATAATATGTACTGTGTGTATTTCTAGCAGGTTGAATTCTGTTGGTATGTAGACACTGTCTCTCTGGCATGGCGTTAGGTGCATGACAAACCTTGTCAGCACATTGACAAAGAGTGGAATACGATGTCACGGCATACACCTGTGATGGGTGTGTGCCTAAATCTTTTATCGCTCCTCACTCACACCGCAGGCTCCCTATGTAAGCGGCCCCCACTTCTGCAGGTGCATGAAGGGGCAGGCCCACCAAGTCAGGGGCGGCTAGCATTCAGTTCAGTCTGGGGTTCAGAAGAACATCAAAGTGTCACGCAGTGGTTTTTAAGGACACAAGCGGGGCGATGTTACGCACCCCAGAGACTTTAAAGGTGAGACCAGAATGCTGCCCCTTGATCCCCTCAACTACTCGAGCTCCTCCAGTGCCTTCACTTCAGCACAGAGCCTGCATTCACATCCACGCCACCGAAGAGTAAAAGGCTGCAGAGAGGACCGTGTTAAGGCCCCTGATCCCAGCGTTGAAAGCTGCCCAGCCGACGGATACATCCAGGAGAGACTCGCACCTGTGGCTGCTCCCAGAGAGAGCTGGGAGGGGGCGGTCTTCGCTCGTGTTCAGTGGGAGAGGTCGTTGTGATGGGAGCTCTACCTCCGCATGCTCTGCGTGTGTGTCTGTGGTGCCACGTTTGCACAAGGGTTGAACCTGTTTCAACGTGTAAGAGGAGCTACGGTCAAAGTTACGCCTCTCTCTGTCCCTGCTACACATGTGGTGATATCAAAAGTGCCTCTGTTCATAAAAGAAGGGGTAATCATGAAGGAGCTGGCCCACTTTGTGAACTTCGTCAGCCCCATGAGAGCTATCCTGCTTGGCTGCAAGAGCTCCAACCTAAGACACGTCTTGTTTTTTTCCGGAGGAAGATTTTAGGCGTTTCAAACGACAAAGAAGGATCACTAAATTTTAAGTGTAAAGAGGGGGATAGTAATTACTGTGGTGGTTTTCACCAGCAAAGAGCAGCTGAGGTGTTTCGAATGCGGGGATGTAGGACATAAAAGGCAGAGCTGTCTGAGCTGTCCAGCAGAGGAGCTCAGGGGGCGACTCAGCCGGGAAACAGCGGCAGTGGCACAGCGACAGCCAGTTGGAAAACACCCGAGTCTGAAGCGGGCCTCATTGACATCCAGAGCAGTGACACACCAGAGTCACAGCTCATAAAGGTCAGTTCAGAACCACCGACATCACAGAGACACACACCACACGCGGGGCTGATATGAACACCAACACTACTTAAAACAGTAAACCTGATGCCTTTACTGTAGACTCAACTCCTAACATATGCACTGAAGAGGTACAGCAACCGCAGATCTGCACATCACCACAGACACTGACAGAAAACACTGCAGTTAAACCAGGAAGAAAAAGAGAGGAGACGTTAACCACAGAACCCACCACAGAAAGGAAAACACACAGTCAGACCCTGAGGGCTGCAGCACAGGAGAGTAAAGGAGCAGGATGCAGAAGAAAACTAAACCTGGAAAAAAGGAGGTGGGGAAGGAGGTGGGGGGCTTAGTGGGAATTATTTTTTATTTAAAAAAAAAAAAAAGTATGTTGTAAATATGTAAATGACACCGGACACATGAAAACATGTAAATAAGTCTGACATTGTTTCTTTAATAAAGTTAAAATCTCCCTCTCTCTCTCTCTCTCTCTCTCTCTCTCTCTCTCTCACCTGTTCCTCTCTGCTGTTTATGATCACCAGGTCTGCTCCTCCCTTTATACAGTCGTCTCTGCTCTCAGTCCAGCTCTTCCTCTCATTAGACATGAAATAAAGACTGGAGCTGAAACACTTCACTTTGATAAATTGAGAGAATTTACAGAGATTAAACACACAGTTTCTGATCAACTGTATGTGCAGTGACATTATTTATATTTATCTGTTTATGCTACATTATATAAGAAAATAAACATTTTGAATTCACCTTTCATGGGCTGAAAATATTATTATGTAACATAAGGTTGTTCTTACACTGATTGGATTTAGAAGAGTTAACCTGGTCATTTTAATTGTAATTAATATTAAATAAAAAATTGAGATTTGACTATTTGTACCATGTTTCTTTCATTTTCTCCTTTCGTTTTGCAGTCCAGATACATGTATGAAGAGCACATGGCATTTCTGCAGCACTACAGCTTGTATAACTTGATAAATAGAAACAGCACACACACTCTAAAGAGAACTCTATGTGTGGACAATAAGCACTCATATAGACCTTATCCTTACACTGCATTAAAGGTCGTGTGATTTAGAAAGACAGAGATGTGCCTTTTGTACAGCGACATGTCATTCCTAAGCATTTTCTTCACCCTGGATTTAGGCGATGTGAGTGAAAGCTGATCACAGACCTGAGAGACGTGCTGGACTGTATAGTCACAAGTTCACAAAGTTCACAAATGTACAACAGTCCTAGATTATTAAATTCAGGCTTTGTAGATTATTAACAAGATCCTGATCTTGACCCTGAACTGAACAGGGAGTCAGTGTAGTGATACCAGACATACTGTAACTCCAATCAGAAATATCTGAAAAGACTTTAATAAAGTCTGTATTAAATTTAGGTAGCTGTACATCATGGCACATAGTACTGGCTAAGACTGATGAGTCTCAGACATATTCAGTTAAAACTGGAATAGGGATCTGATACCAGCTGCTAAGAGTTAAAAAGTATCTTAAGAACAGTCGCTCCTCCTCCTCACCCTCCTGAAATTATGGAAGTGCTACAATAAATACCACTGCTGTGAGATCAAGCACCTGGAACACTCCTGGTAAGTTTGATAGCTAGCAAAAGTTAATAAATTAATGACCCTCTATACATGTGTAAGTTACTTTTTTGAATACTGTCACAGCCATGCTAAATAGCTACCTAGCAAAAGGCAAGATCGTCTCAGGTTACTTTGCTGTAACCCCTGTTCCATAAAAAAGTGGGAAGGAGATGCTGCGTGAAAACGTTATTGGAACGTCCCTTTGTTCCACCAGTTGTGAAGCACGTGTGTGTCAAACACACCAAACTTTGGCTTATATAACCACGGTCAGGTGACGTCATCTGATGAGGTGCACCTGCAGGTTATAAATAGGACTGAACCGGAAACATCCTGAGATCAATTTTTGTCCGAAAGGACGTCCAGTCACGCCCGCAGTGTGGCATTGGGGCTCAGAATCTCCTTCCCACTTTTTCAGGGAACAGGGTTACAGCAAAGTAACCCAAGACAAAGTAACCTTACAAAACCAACGCCGCCACACTGCAAGTGACTGGACTCCCAGGGTTGTGTAGTGTGTGCACAGTCACCAAAGTGGTCTCAGACATAATTCTGGGATGATGACTCGATGGACCCGCGAGCCTGGAGTTGCATGAACATCCAAACAATAAAATCTAACAAATGTATGCGGCGAGGACCAACCTGCCGCATCGCACAGTTGCTGCAACGGGACACCTCTTGCCAGAGCAATTGATGAGGCAAATCCCCTGGTTGGATGAGCCCTAATTCCTAGAGACGAAGTCTGACCACGTGCCTCTTAGGCAAGGGCACTAGCATCTCCCACCCAATGTGACAATGTTTATTTTGTTAATTTTTTCATTATTTTTGAGGGCTTGAGTGTAAGGGACCACCCCTAGAGGGCGCTGTGTGCACATGTTTGTTTTTTGTAGTTTTTTGTTAGTCGACTCAGTTACCCAGAAGGCACCTCGGTCAGAGTCTGGGAGTCTGTTGGCCTTATATTATTATTTCTGTTGAAACTATAATTGAGCTTTTTAATGCTTTAAAAGTAATAATCTTGCTTTTAGATGGGCTCACAGAACTAGTTAACTAGCAAGTGCTAAATGATTTTTAACTACCTGAATGAATCATAATTTATAGCAAACATATATGTATGAACTACATGGAATGAACTAGATGAACTAAGAATTTACTCATGATCAACTAATACAGTACATGGTGTGTCAAGTGTTACCATCTAATCTCATTGTAGCAAATATAATTGAATTCCTTTTTGCTGAGGGGGGGGGAAATGAATAAATTTGGGTCAGGACCTACGTAACTAATTTGTTTCTTATGACAACAAATTAGATTAACAATGCAGATAAACATATAAGTGTAAAATATTGTTTCTGTTCACAGCAGTTATAATAATAAACAATAATAATTTCATGAAGACACAGTTAGAACTCGTCCCACTGATTAATACACACTTTGATTTATTTGGAAACATTTATTTATTTTCTCTTCTCACAGATCCAGACTAGTTTATTAGAGCACGGTGTGTCATTCCAGCGCTGTTTATCAGGATACCCAGTCTCAGCACAGTCCTCATCACCACCGTAATTGTCTGGTTGATGTGGAGCCCATTTACTGAAACTAAGACAATCTGATTTAATCTTCAGTACTGAGATTCCAAACAAATCACAACAGAATAATCTCTGATCAATACAAATATCAAAGAAAATGAATTTATCTAGGTTTATTTATTTACTTTGCAGTCTCAAATGCATAAGAAAAAATATATATATCGTTGACACACACACATGTGGTCTCTTACCCAGAGGTCAGTGGTGTACCGTCCACCCATTTCCACTCTCCCTCTGTGTCTCCGTCACTCAGACCAATCCAAGCTTGACCTCCTTGCAGCTGTTCAGTGACGAAGTCCTGAGTATTTGATAACAGAACGACTTGAGAACTTTAATCATTATGTAGCAGTGGACACATACTGACTACAACATGCTCTTTCTGTGGGAGGGAGGAAACACTAGACCACCTTATTATAAGTTGTGATAGATCAGCGCTAATGTTAACACTCTGAGGGAATTGATAGTGAGATTTAGACAAATCAAATCCTGACAGATAAGCAAGGCATAGACACCGATGTAAAGACATTTAATAAAGAAAAAAACAAACACAAAGTGAAACTGGATCCAGAACATGAACAACACCACCAATAGTTTAATTAGCTGAGACTTGAACATACCAAAGCAGAAAGCGTCATGTTAGAACAGATGCTAGACAACTTGCTGGCTGCTCCAAGGACTATTCATACACACATGTTTAAACAAACTACAGACAATAACAATCTAAACATGTGACAGAGGTGCACTCTGGGAAATGAAGTCCTGGCCAACATCCCAACACCAAACCGGAAACAAAGTGGTGAAAGACTTCCTCCAGGTACGACTTCTTACATCACTAAAGGTTTTTAATCACTAAACGGTCTTATACTGTATGTTTCCCGCACGGTGTTACGTGTGTTCCAGAAGACGATGTACAGATGGAGGAGGTGCTGCTAGGTGTGGGAGAGCAGGTCGGGTGTGGGAACATCTACTCTGCCTCCCGGATGAATAAAGCGGTGGTGGTGTTCCTGACCAAGGTAAACCTCGTCAGCGCACTGACAGAGTGGAATCTGTGTAAGAGGATCCACGGTCTAAGTTCCCCCTCTGTCTGTCCGTGCTACACGTGTGGAGATCTCAATAACGTCATAACGTCAAAACATCCTTTCATAAAAGACGAAGTAATCATAAAGGAGCTCGACCGATTCGGGGAGTTCATCGGCCACATGAGAGCTACTGTATCCAGCTCGGGTGCAAGAGCTCCAATGTGAGACGCGTCCTGTCTTTCCGGAGGCAGATTTTAATAGTTTTAAATGACAACACTTAAAATAAGTTTCAAGTGTAAAACAGTTTTTTCCACCACGGAGTTGCTGAGGTGTTTCGAATGCATGGATGCAGGACATAAAAGGCTGAGCTGTAACACAGAGCTGTGCAGCCGGGGAGCTCAAGGAGCGACTCGACCGGGAAACAGGATCAGCAGCACAGGGACAGCCAGCTGGAAAACACCGGGGAGTCCGAGTCTAAAGTGAGCATAATGACATCCAGAGCAGCGACACACCTGAGTCACAGCTCATAAAGGTCAGTTCAGAACCACCGACACCACAGAGACACACACCGAACCCGGCACTGATATGAACACCAACACTACTGTAAACAGCGCGAGTGTAAAACCTGATGCCCTTACAGCAGTCAGCGCTCACAGTGCTAATGCTGACTCCACCCCTACGTCTACCCAAGAGCTACAGCAACCGCAGATCTGCACACCATCACCGACACCGACAGAAAACACTGCAGCTGAACCAAGAAGGAAAAGAGAGGAAACGTTAACCACAGAACCGACCACGAAAAGGAAAACACGCAGAGTCAGACTCTGAGCATCGCAGCACAGGAGAGTGAAGGAGCAGGATGCAGCACACACACACACACACACACACACACACACACACACACACACACACACACACACACACACACACGTACCCATAGACATCGACGAGCAAATTAACCGCTTTTTACAAATGTCAAAAATCGAAAATGGACAGCAGCTAAACCAAACTATAAACTTTGAACAGGACTGTAAATCAATGGACAAAAAAATGTAATAAAATAAAACTGGGAAAAGGAGGTGTTAATGGAGGGGAAGGGGGTGGGGCTTAGTGAGAATTCTTTTTACTTAAAAAAATAAACAATAAACACACTATAAATATGTAAATACTGTAACACCAGACACATGACACTGTGTAAATAAGTCTGACATTGTTTCTTTAATAAAGTCTGTTAAAATCTCTCTCTCTCTCTCTCTCTCTCTCTCTCTCTCTCTCTCACCTGTTCCTCTGTGCTGTTTATGATCACCAGGTCTGCTCCTCTCTTTATGCAGTTCTCTCTGCTCTCAGTCCAGCTCTTCCTCTCATTAGACATGAAATAAAGACTGGAGTTGTGGTTGAAACACTTCCCTTTAATAAATTGAGAGTATATGTAGTCACATTATTTATTTTTACCTGTTTATGCTACATTATATAAGAGAATAAACATTTTGAATATATGCATGGATTCACCTTCCATAGGTTAACTTTATTATTATGTAAAGTTAAATCTGTCTACTTACCCAAATCACAAAAGTTCCACAGGTATTCATCTCTCTCCCTCTGTAACTGGTTTCTCTCTATAGTCAGGATGTTGTAACTGGTCTGTAACTGGTCGTTTTCCGTCTTCAGGATGTGGTATTTGATCCCCAGCACTGTGATGGCAGTCAGCAGGAGGACACACAGCAGCATCTCAC
>JAAGKR010008631.1:0-27500 GCA_011419295.1 Clarias macrocephalus | reverse complement strand
GAGTGCAGTCAGTTTATCTGCTGTCCGATCTGTTGCACAGACTGACAAAGCGAGCAGGGATGAATATCCAGGCGATGATAAAAGGCAGATATTGTGAATAAGTAACAAGTGAACTCGTTCCCACGTATGTTTCCCTGCATTTCTCTTTTCTAATGCCCAACCTTTTTTGGGAAAGTGCAGCTCTTTTGGAGACGTGATGGTGCTGGATGTTTTACAGTGATCTGGCAGCCCTGCCTCGCCTGGTGTTACGCTCCAGCTACATTTTTAGAAAGTTTTAGAAGGAAAAAAAATGGTCCAAGTCCTCAGTGAAAGTCTATTTTTGTAACAGCACAGGATTGATTTCTAAAAAGTTAAACTTTTTTATTCGGAATGGTGTGTGTGTGTGTGTGTGTGTGTGTGTGTGTGTGTGTGTGTGTGTGTGTGTGTGTGTGTGTACAAGTGAGAGGAGATGTGGAGCTGAAAAACAAATAAATCTTATTTAAATCTTGAAATAAATCACCAGACATTAGCTGAGTTTCCACTGGGAAATCTGTAGATGTACAAATCTTCTGATCTGCTTTCTAACCTTCTGTGTGTTAGGAATGGAAACCAGATAAAAAGCTCAAGAAGGGAAAGAAAGCTGTGGAGCAGAAAGCCGTGGTGATGGAGAGAGGGTGTGTCTCAGATTATGCTTACAGTAAAAAACAAACAAATATGTTTATAAATATGTCAGGAATAACACACTGTGTCATGCTGTTTAAAGAATCAATGGACGCAAGAGGTGTTAAAGTTACTGTTCCCACATTACAGTTATTTAGCTTAGAGAGTTTTATTCCTCGTACTGTAACTAATGTGTGTGTGTGTGTGTGTGTGTGTGTGTGTGTGTCTCTCTGCGTAATGATTGGTGGAGTCCGAGTCCGAGCCCTTTATGATTATGTTGGACAGGAGCCAGATGAGCTGTCCTTTAAAACTGGTAAACGTGTGTGTGATGTTTCTCTAATGAGTTTCTCTAATGATGAATGACGTCTCTAACCAGAACAGCTGAAGTAATGTAAAAATTTAATTCTGTCTTCTGTCTGTGTTTCCCTGTGCGTGGGGGGGTATTTGCTTGTGTGTGTTTAAAGGTGAGGAGTTCATGAAGATTGAGGAAGAGGATGATCAGGGTTGGTGTAGAGGAATGATGGATGGAGGCAAAGAGGGTCTTTATCCAGCCAATTATGTGGAGGCGGTGTAGGTCCAAGAGTGCCAGCTACCACTGCAGTGGAACACACACACACACACACACACACACACACACACACACACACACACACACACACACACACACACACACACACACACACACCACTGCGTTCAACATGCCCTTGTCAACAACACTAAAGTATATAGTTACAGATAATTCCTTTATGAATTAAAAAAAAAAATTACCCATCGTACCACACCCTGCCCCATCGTACCACACCCTGCCCCATCGTACCACACCCTGCCCCATCGTACCACACCCTGCCCCATCGTACCACACCCTGCCCCATCGTACCACACCCTGCCCCATCGTACCACACCCTGCCCCATCGTACCACACCCTGCCCCATCGTACCACACCCTGCCCCATCGTACCACACCCTGTCCCATCGTACCACACCCTGACCCATCATACCACACCCTGACCCATCATACCACACCCTGACCCACCGTACCACACCCGACCCACCGTACCACACCCTGACCCATCATACCACACCCTGACCCATCATACCACACCCTGACCCATCATACCACACCCTGACCCACCGTACCACACCCGGCCCAATCATACCACACCCTGACCCACCGTACCACACCCTGACCCACCGTACCACACCCTGACCCACCGTACCACACCCTGACCCACCGTACCACACCCTGACCCATCATACCACACCCTGACCCACCGTACCACACCCGGCCCAATCGTACCACACCCTGACCCACCGTACCACACCCTGACCCATCATACCACACCCTGACCCACCGTACCACACCCGGCCCAATCATACCACACCCTGCCCCATCATACCACACCCTGCCCCATCGTACCACACCCTGACCCACCATACCACACCCTGCCCCATCATACCACACCCTGCCCCATCGTACCACACCCGTGCCAATCATACCACACCACTTGTGATGACACAGTGTCAATCATGGACAAATTAAAGACGGCACGTCTACAAGGGTGTGTTGAAAACAGTATTAAAATCAAGATACACTCTACCTTCTGGGTCCTGACTTTGTTTGGAGCTTCCTAAGCTCCTGCCAGTGCATATATTTTATTTTATGTGTATTATTTGGTGTTTTCCAAAGTTAAAAAGTGCTTGCTGAGACAGAAGCTGTGCAGGAATTATGTATTTGTTCAGAGTTGGAAAGTAACACGTAAATCAGAAATGTGCCTTCATGAATAAGGATGTTGCTTTTATGTTCAGGTGATGGAGGTGTTGAAATGGTCACTGCGGTGACATAAACGTAGGCGATACAGTTCATACGCTAGCATGTACAAGGTTTATGAAGTTCGGCGATCATGGCGAACATCCGACCAATCGATTTCTTCCATAAGACTACGTCAGGTCATGTGACAGATTGTTCTTAAAATAAAAGTTATGCTTCTTTCCTGATTGATTTGTGTTAGCATGTCATGACAGCTGGCTTTGTAGCGCGCCCTAAGTTTAGGTTGTAACAAAGAGCTTTGCTAGTTTTGATGAATTCTTTATGGACATCATGACACTAATCTGAAACTTTCACCCTAACTGAAGTCAAGATGTTAATAACAGTAAACTTTCTTGCCTTTATTGAGATTGTTTGGATCCATAATTCTCTGCTAGCGTACGCTAGCTTGATAATAATCTCAACGATTCATAAAATATTCGCCTGTAAAGGCACAAAAAATATGAAAGACGTGTAAAAGTGTAAAAGTTCGATTTTTGTTTCATGACTTGTGGCATTTGCATGAAACCATAAGTATTGACAAAGATTAATTTATAAAATTTTATGTAAAAAAAAAAAATTCTAATGATATACATACTTTATGTGAACTCTACTTTTGATTAAAAAGTTTTCGGTTCCACTTCATGTCTCTTGTTTAATTGCAGAATCTTTTACTCTTTGTGGCTCTTTTCAGCTCTGCGTGTCAGACATGAAACAACTCAAATGTTATAATAAACTCAAGGCTTGTGACTACAGCACGGCCATCATAACCTTTCATGAAAAAAAAATATATATATATTTAAATAACTTCTGTCTTTTTAATACATTTATTTTAAGAAGATGTTTCATATTAAACAATTCATTTTAACAAATATTTGAGTCATTGTTTAAATATCCAGCATGATCTGAAAAAACAAACAAACAAACAAGTATTCACCTTTGAACTTTGCTATGTCATGCAGTACAGTGACACTTGTGAGGTTTTTTCAAAATGTCCAACTTTTGTATGAACTGTGTTTTGTGTGATTTAAACACTAATCTAAAGACATCAAACAAAAACAGCAGAACCTTTTGGCTCATCTTTGGAAAATACATACATACAATAATACAGACGTACAGTACCAGTCAAAGTTTGGACACAAGTTTTAATTCACTTTCTACAATCTAGAACAATACTGGATATTTCACAAACTAATAAAATAACTTTTATGGCATTATGTAATTACATCATAACAACAACAGTAACAGTCAGTTGCTATTTTAAGACATGAACGTCGGCTGTTCTGGAACAGTATTGTGTGCGAGTGTGTGTGTAAAACCCATCGAGCTCCAGGATGAAACTGTCTCTCATGAAGACCTTCCCAGGACAGCGAGACCAAAACTTACTGCTGCAGAGGAGAAGCTCATTTAGAGTCACCAGCCTCAGAAATCACCAATTAACAAGCAGCACCTCAGATTAGAGCCGTTATGAAGCTTCACAGAGCAGAAGTAGCAGATAAACATCTCAATATCAACTGTTCAGAGGAGATTATTGTGTGTTTTAGATAAACGCCTTCAGTCTTGTTTTACAGTGTAGAGAGAAATAAACATCAGGAAAGAAAAATCTTGGAATTAGAATGTGTGTCCTAACTTTTGACTGGCAGTGAACCTTGGCAGAAAGAGGTTTGGATGGAGGGCAGAATGAGCAAAGGGAGAAGACGGAACACCTACGGAAGACGGAATTAAATCTGTTTCAGTATGCAAATAACTTTGGGGGCAGGAGCTTCAGTCTACAACAGGAAGTAAGAACCTGAACGAATGGCCCAGTCAACTTTCAAACCTTTTTTACGGAAACTCAATTTGACATAACTTTTGTTTCTCATCTTGTCTTCTAGTTGCTTTGCACATATTTTAGTAAAAATAAAAATGCACATACAATATTTACCGTTTATTCCCATTAAAGACAGTTATGTTGTGTTCCAGTGTTCTATAAATGCAGCTTACCAAATTAACACATTTAACAAACTCTAAGCCCTCTATTATAACGACGCGGGTCGCGCGAGGGGCAGAGTCGCACATAAACTGCTCAGAACGGGCAGATCCGCAGGCTGCGACCACGCAGAGTTCTGAACAGGCAAAGGCGCGGCCATTACCACAGGTAAAGATACTGTATCAGGGACACAGACAAAGAAAAGGAAAGGAAAGGAAAGAAAGAAAGAAAAAGAAGCAGGCAGAAAGTCGAGAGACAGAGGCAAAGACCCAGCCTCGGCCTCCCGAAGACGCCGGCGAAAGAGAGAGCGGCACACAACAGTTCAGCATGCGCTCAGTTTATTAGTGCAAAGTACAAACTCTCCTCTAAAATAAATCCTCGGTAACAGCAGATGCCCCGAGAGGATCTATAGATTTATTTTTAGTTTCCAGAGCCTTGTCCGTTCTCGCGTAGACGGCGGAGCTCTGTTTAGTTTGGGTTTTCTTTTTTCTTTTATTTCCTTTAAGTTGCTTATTTAATAATCCCACGCCACCTCCAAACGGGAAGGTCTTCCCGTGTGTGTCATAAGCTCCCTCACCACTCATATTTCATTTACCCCCTCTAAAGCCCTCTGTCAGGGCTCTTATCATTAAAACATCTCGTGGTGCGTCTCTCCATAGCACATCACACATAACATCTATTTAGCAAAAAAATAAATAAATAAAAACACCATGGTATGTTTTTTGTAATCTCTTTGGCCACACTGGGCCACTGTACTTTTCTTTTCAAAAACTGATTTTGTATTTTGTAGTGATGTGTGAGATGTATGAAATGGCTTGAAAGTACAAAGTGCTCTTTTGAACAATGATGATGATAGAACACATACATAATAAAGGTTGTTTCCAAATGTAAAAAAGCAAATAAATAAACATAAACAGATCAACGGTCTACTTTTGTTGTGTGTATGTATGTGTGTGTCTTTCCATATACAGTGGAACCTCAGATTGCGAGTAACACAGTTTGCGAGTATTCCACAAGACGAGCAAAGATTTTTATTAAATTTTGACTTGAAAAACGAGCAAGTCTTGGTTAACGAGTACCGAGTATCATGTATCATGCATGCGCTTCTTGTTTTGACACTGAGCATCACATGATCACAACTGAGCCAATGGTTTTTCTCTCTCTTGCGCTGCGGAATTGTGGGAAATCATCTCCCCTGCTGGGTCTTACTGCTCGTCTCTTACAACATCTTCATCTCTGTTTCAGCATGCCGTTAGTCCTATGTGTGTGCGCATAATTTGACACCATGCCGCACACACACTGACACACACACACACACTCTCGCCTTTACACCTCAACACCACCTCAATAAGGAAACATTTATCTGTCGGGATTATTAAAAACATTTTTTAAAAGTAAAGTGCAGGTTATTATTTTAACAAAAAAATTTATTTAATATTATATATTATTTTTACTTTATATATTGTGTTAATAATTTGTATGTATTTATTTTTTTGGGCTGTGGAATGAATAATTTCAGTTTTCATTATTAAATTTTGATTTGGTTTATGGTATAGCATCATATCTCTAGCTTCTCACTCTCTACTAAAAGTGTCAGATGACTGAATGTGTCACCTTGTTTTCTTGTATTAAAACACACACACACACACACACACACACACACACACACACACACACACACACACACACACACACACTTTTTATTCATTTATAGTAACATTTAATCTTCATAACACAAGTTAGTTCCTGTTCACTTGTTCACTAACCACTAACCACCTTTACATGGCAGAATAATGACGGGAACACAAGATGACTCATTAGTGGTACAGAGTGTGTGTGTGTGTGTGTGTGTGTGTGTGTGTGTGTGTGTGTGTGTGTGTGTGTGTGTGTGTGTGTGTGTGTGTTTAAAGACAACACACCTGTTGACAAAGTGTTGTGATACTGTATATGAAAAATAAAACGTTTGAAAATAAAAGACTAGTGTTACAGGTCACAGCCAGCAGAGGGCACCATCATGTCATGCTGCATGTTCTCCTCAAGCTCAGTCACTTTGGGACATTTCTCAGGATCAGAATTGAGATTCTTTAAACTGAAATTTCATCTTTGTGTCAGTTATTGACTTGTGCACATAATAAAAGCAATGACTTGCTATTCAAAAGCTTGATGTTTCCTACATAATCAGTAACTTATATAATGGTGGTTGAAATGGATTGCATTGGTGTCATTGTGTAAGTCATTACATGCAAAATGCTTGAATCTGTTGCCAAAATCTGTCATTTTCTCTACATTTATATTAACATTTCCTGTAGATGTGTCCTGAACTGATGAACTGCTCTCGGGTGAATCTTCCCTTTCTCTAATAAAGGGGATAACACTTTCACAAAGATTCTTTCTGTGCTATAATGTGATGTGAATGAGAATCTGTTGCCCAACAGGCAGGAAGTTCAAGCGGTGGAGAAAGACCACACAGTAATCCCCCATGCCTAAAGGGGTCTTGACCATGTTTACAGTTCTAATGAAGTGTTTTATTCCTTTGTGCTATGCAGTGCTGCAACATTTTCTTGTATTTTTCCTTTCTTTACAACCATCCATACACCCATCTATCCATCCATCAACCATCCTGTGTAGGGTCAGTGGGCTTGGAGTCTATCCCAGGAAGCAAAGTTGAAATACATCCTGGATGGAGTGCGGATGCAAACTGATTCTCACTGTGGATAATGTGGTATAATAACCATTCATTCTACACTGCATGTCCTTTGACTGTAGAAGGAACATGGATTACTACGAAGATAACCACAAGCATGCAAAGAACATGCAAACTTCACACACACAGACCAGAGGAGAGATGGATAAAGGTATAAAGCGACTGTGCTAAGCTCTACGCTGCCATGCTGCCCAGTACAAAATGTGTAAATGTAAATTGTGTCCAAGCTCTTGCAGTCAATCCAGATTAGTATTGTGTAACTTTATACTGTTATACAGTAACTGATATTTGCTGTATAGGTAAAGTGCTGCCTTTGTTGGATTTTCAATTGTCATCAAAACCTTAGCCGTAGTTTTGATCAGAAACTCCTTAGATAGTACACTGTTATACTGACACCATGACTAAGCATTGTGCCTACCTTAAAACCATGCTGACTTTTTCACTGACATGAGTATTTACTTCTCAAAGTATTTTCAATGGATTACTGGATTTTTACAAGTGATCCAGTTTGTGGTGAAGCAGGTGATCCAGTGTGTTAATGGAGTGAATCCAGTGTGAGGTACAGGTGATCCAGTGGGTGATGCTGGCTATTCAGTGTGTGGTGACACAGGTGTGTGTGTGTGTGTGTGTGTGTGTGTGTGTGTGTGTGTGTGTGTGTGTGTGTGTGTGTGTGTGTGTGTGTGTGTGCGTGTGTGTGTGTGTGTGCGCGCATGTGTTTGTCGTGCAGGTAAGCAATTGTGTGGTGACACAGATAAACCAGTATTTGGGTGACCCATTATGTGATGAACCAGTGTGTGTTAAAAGTGATCCAGCATGGGGTGAAGATGATACAGTATGTCAATAGAGTGGATCCAGTGTAAGGTGCAGGTGAGCCAATGTGTGGTGTAGGCAAACCAGTGTGTGGCACAGTGGATCCATTGTGAGCTGCAGTGCATAAAGTGTATAGGTGAAGTTGATCCAGTGTGTGGTACTAAGGATTCCAGTGTGTGGGACAGATGATTTAGTATGTGTGTGGTGTAAATCACTAAATTTTATTTAAATATTTAATGCTCAATGTAGGTTACCCAGTTTGTGGTGCAGATTATGTGTGACACAGGTAAGACAGTATGTGTGTGTTTGTTGAAGGTGATCCAGCATGTGGTGAAGGTGATCTAGTTTCTGAGGTTGCAGGTGATCCAGTGTAAATTCAGTTGATCGAATGTGAGGGGCAGGTGATTTAGTGTGTGGCACAAGAGATCAAGTGTGATGTGCAGGTGAACCACATGTGGTGTTATGATCTAGTGTGTGTTGCAGGGGATCCAGTGTGTGCTGAAGGTGATTCATTTCAGGTGATCCAGGTAAACTCAGTTCGTAGTGCAGGTGATCCAGTGTGTGGTACAAGGGATCAAGTGTGAGGTGCAGGTGAACCAGTGTGTGGTGTCATGATCTAGTGTGTGGTGCAGGTTATTCGGTATGTGGTGACACAGATGATCAAGTGTGTGTGTGTGTGTGTGTGTGTGTGTGTGTGTGTGTGTGTGTGTGTGTGTGTGTGTGTGGTGCCGGTAAACAAGTGTGTTTTACATTTAGGCATTTGGCAGATGCTCTTATCCAGTTTGATGTTTCCATCATAGGATAGATACTTACACTGGGTTACTAGGTTACTAACTAAGTGCCATCAGTCAAATACAGTGGGGAAGTGTTTTTTTTTTTTTTTTTTGAGGGGGTGGGAGTGGGGGGGTTGTCCAGGTATTGAGGAAACATATTTGAGCCGTCGTTTAAATATCCACTGTACGGACATCTAGAGGCAGGTCATTCCACTACCTTGGTGCCAGTACAGAAAAAAGTCTGAATAAATGTCTCCCTCGAACCCTGAGAGATGGTGAAACGAGACGAGCAGTGGAACGTGGTGCAGTGCGTGGTGTGATAACAGCTGAGAGGTAAATGGGTGCTGGGCCATTTTTATCTTTGTAGGCGAGTATCAGGGCTTTGAATTTTATGCGGCCAGCTACAGGAAGCCAGTGCAGGGAGTGGAGAAGTGGGGTAGTGTGGGAGAACTTGCGAAGGTTGAAAACAGGACATGCAGCTGCATTCTGGATCAGCTGTAGAGGACAAATGGTGGACAGAGGCAGACCTGCCAGGAGTGAGTTGCAGGAGTCCAGTCTTGAAATAACAAGGGACTGAACAAGCACCTGAGTAGCATGTGAAGAAAGAAATGCGTAGATTCTTCTAATGTTGTAAAGAAGAAATCGACAAGATGTGTGGAAAATGTGTGAGGAAAATGAAAGATGATTGTTCACAGTTACCCCAAGATTGTGGTCAGTGGTTGAAGGAGTGATCCGATTGTTGTCCAGGGAGATCACAAGTTCTTGACCGGGGGATAAATCAACAGGGGGTGAACAACAGTCCGATTTTACTAAGATTGAGCTTCAGCTGATGAGCTGCCATCCAGGATGAGATGTCAGCCAGACATGCTGAGATCCAGGTGGAAACCAAAGTGTCTGAGGAAGGAAAGGAGAGAATTAGTTGTATGTCATCTGCATAACAATTGTTTGAAAAGCCATGTGATTATATGACCTTACCAGGAGACCGGGTATAGAGGGAGAACAGAAGAAGACCAAGTACTGAACCCTGTGGACACCAGTAGAGAGTCAGCGTGGGGCAGATGTAGATCCCCTCCATGTCACCAGTATGTGGATGATCTGTTGCATAATAAACCAGTGTAAATGGATCCAGTGTAAGATGCAGGTGATCCAGTGTGTGGTGTAGGTGATACAGTGTGTGGCACAGGGGATCCATTGTGAGGTGCAGTGCATCAAATGTGTGGCACAAAGGATTCCAATGTGTGGCACAAAGGATTCGAGTGTGTGGCACAGATGATTTAGTGTGTGTGGTGTATTTGATCTTGTGTGTGTTGCATGGGATTTGTTGAAGGTGATCCAGCATGAAGGTGATCCAGTTCATGGGGTTGCAGGTGACCGAGTGTGTTAATGGAGTTGATCCAATGTGAGGGGCAGGTGAGCCTGTGTGTGGTGCAGAGGATCCAGTGTGTGCTGCAGGTGATTCAGTGTTCAGTGCAGGTGATCCAGTGTGTGGCACAAGGGATCAGGTGTGAGGCGCAGGTAAAACAGTGTGTGGTGCCACTGGTGATCCAGTGTGTGTGTGGTGCAGGTGAGCCAGTGTGTGGTGATGTAGGTGAGCCAGGGTGTAGTGACACAGGTAAGCCTGTGTGTGTGTGTGTGTGTGTGTGTGTGTGTGTGTGTGTGTGTGTGTGTGTGTGTGTGTGTGTGTGTGTGTGATGTAGTTGATCCATTGTGTAGTTAATACACATAATCCAATGTTTGTTGAAAATGATCCAGCTTTTGGCACAGGGGATTTAGTGGGTGGTACAGCTGATACAGTTTGTGGTGACATGGGTAAGCCAGTTTGTGGTAACACAGGTGATCCATTGTGTGTGAGACACAGGTGATCCAGCAGGTGATCCACTTACTGCACTTAATGTTCTGCAAATGCTAAGGATGATTAAAAAAATGTTCCATAGCAATTGGGAAAAAAACTGTAATAATCAATAAATAAACTCTAATAAAACAATAATGCCTGTCTATTATGTACTAGATTCCAATTTATCGATTCTCCCTGTTCTTCTTTCACCTATTACCTTGTCCCTCCCTTCCTCTCTCTCCCATTCCCCATTCGCTCATTCTGTCCCTTATCTAGTGCTCTTTCTCTCTGATTTTTATATAAATTTTTTTATTTTGGTCTCTCCCCCACTTGGCCATTTCTTTCTTTCTTTCTTTCTTTCTTTCTTTCTTTCTTTCTTTCTTTCTTTCTTTCTTTCTTTCATTTGTTGCTCTCTCTCTCTCTCTCTCTCTCTCTCTCTCTCTCTCTCTCTGTGGGTTGGTGTGTGTAGGGTATATTCCAGTTTGGAAAATCCACATTGTCGTGAAAACACCCACAACCCTCTGCAAGTCTAATATGTGTGTGTGTGTGTGTATGTAGGGTATATTCCTGTTTGGGAAATCCACATTGTCGTGAAAACACCCACACCTCTCTGCAAGTCTCATATGTGTGTCTGTGTGTGTGTGTGTGTGTGTGTGTTAGCGATGACTCATAGCCTCCTCCACTGAGACTTAAAGCCGATGAAGAGTTCAGTGTTCTGTCAATCACTTGCTGTGTGTGTGTGTGTAGCTGATTAAATTGAGCTAAGATGAGTCCATATGCAAGATGAAAGCAGAGAAAAATAAGGCAGGAAAAGCACCTACAGTAGAATAAATCATCATCATCATCATGAGAGAAAGCTTTCAAAATGTTGATCAGCATAAAAGCATTGCTTTCCTGCCTTAATTTAGGGTAAGAAACAAATTTTAGTGTCTCTTATGAAGTGTGAGCGAGAAAACAAGCTTGACCTTGAGTTTCAAAGAACAAAACAATCCATAGTAATCTCAGAAACTAGAACATGGGCTATCAACAGTCATGTGACATGGTGAATATTGTGCTCAGTGACATGCAGGGGTAATGAGTATTAGAATTCTGCATTGTACTTAGAACAACCATGATACTTAGTAGACACTATGAAAGTGGGTGAAGTAATAGTCAAAACAATTATTAGTAACCAAAAACAAACATTTAAACATTAATTACTTATTAAACAAAGTTTACTCATTTGTTATATTTGTAAAAAATATATATATGTTTAAATTCTGTTATAATGGGGAAAATAAAATAATGATTCAGACTAGATAAGAGAAAGAAGATATAGAGGATATGCAACATATGACTTAATTAACAATTCAATATATGAATATATTTTATTCCAGAAACCAGTGTAAACTGCATGTCTCCGCCACTGCAGCCATCAAATCAATAATAAAACAATTTGTTCAGCTGTGAAATACAGTACAGAGATTCTGTTGGCTCTTTCTGCCCTTTACACAAACATATACATATGTTTATAATGGCTATGCACCTAAAGCATTTACACTAATAGTAAACCCTTTATTAAGAAACCTAACCTTGACTCTGCAAGGTGGTAAACTATAGGCTGATAATAAACCTCCCATTTATCTCAAAATCCTCGAAAATGTAGTAGCACATCAGGTATGCTCATATCTACATAGGAATAACATATGAAATGTATGAGACTTAGGCCTCATCATAGCACAGAGACTGCATTGGTTAAAGTGGTAAATAACCTACTACTGGCCTCTGATCAGGGTTGTGTCTATTTGCTTGGGTTAATTCAATTCAATTCAATATTGTCACGGAAGTGTTGGTGTTGTAGGCGAGGCATAAATGCAGAAGTTAAGTCAAAACAGGCTGTTTATAATCATACTAATGAGGCAACACGGTTCAGGTGAGTGCTCCCATTACCTGACCGAGGTGCACTCTGGGAAATTAAGTTTAACTAACAAAAAACACAGGGGTTAACCCTGACAATTATATAGCGCTTTTAACAATGGTCATTGTCTCAAAGCAGCTTCACAAAATGAAAAGAAGATTTATGGAAGTATGTATGAGTGAGAAAATGTGTATAGATAATAATGAGATTGTCCCTGATGAGCAAGTCAAGGGTGTTGGCGACAGTGGCAAGGAAAAACTCCCTGAGATGGCAGTAGGAAGAAACATTAAGAGGAACCAGGCTCAACAGGGAATCCATCCTCATTTGGGTGATTATGGATAACAGGAATCATATAACGACATCATGTGTTATGCAGCTGGAAGTTCAATATGCCAGAAGCTATGTAAGTTAACCTGGAGTCCAGTTCAGCACCAGGATGAGTCAGAAGGTGCAAAGGATTCTGCATTCTGAGGGTTCAGGGGGTCTGAGGAGGTCTGGATCACTGGAAGCTCAGGAGCAGCATGAGTAGTTCCAAACCATCATGAAGCAGAATCCAGCTGGAGCTGGTCCTTTTCTGGATACTCGCAGGGTTGGCCTCTGTCTACTAGAGCTGACACAATCTCCAGATGGGTAGAAAAATAAAGAGCAGGTGGAAAGAATTAGCGTAGTTGCCATTAAGCCATAGTATGCCAGATTAAAGAGATTTTAAACTGAGTAACTGTGTCTGAGCCCCGAACACTTTCAGAAATGCTATTCCAAAGCTTAGGAACTAAATATGAAAACACTTTACCCCCTTTTGTAGATTGTGATATTCTGGGAACTACCAGAAGTCCTGGGTTTTGTGATGTTAAGGAGCATAGTGGATTGTAATGTATCAAAAGACTGGCTAGATAGGTGGGAGCTAAACCAGATAGACTGGCTAGATAGGCGGGAGTTTGTAATTAATTCTAAACTGAATAGGTAGCCAGTGCAGGGATGATAATATTGGGGTTATATGATCATATTTTTTTGATCTGGGGAGAACCCTGGCAGCTGCATTTTGTACTAACTCTACCTTGTTTATTGAGGATGCAGGACAACCACCTAGTAATGTATTACAATAGTCTAGTCTGGAGGTCATGAATATATAGCTTTTCTGCATCAGATACAGATAAAATGTTCCTAAACTTGGCAATATTTCTAAGGTGGAAATTATTGGTCATCCAATCTTTTATATCTTGGACACATTCGGTTAATCTAGACAATTTGGGTATTTCGTCTGGTTTTGTGTAGATGTATAACTGGGTATAATTAGCATAACAATGGAAACTAATCCCATGTGTCCTAATGATGTTACCCAAGGGAAGCATGTATATGGAGAACTGCAAAGGTCCTAAAACTGACCCTGTGGGAGCCCATATTTCACCGGCATTTAGATCTACAAAATGGTATCGACCAGACAGGTAGAATCTAACAAGCGCATTTAGCCATAGTGATAAGTTTGTAGTTACTTACTGCAGTAAGGCTTGCTTGACCTTACTGCTGGTTTTGAAACAATTGATCATACTACTCTCCTTGATAGATTGGAAAATGTTGTAAGAGTTAAAGGGAATGGCCTTCTTCTGGCTTAGGTCTTATTTGACTGATTGTTATCAGTTACCTTTCAAAAACTACAATTGATGCTGCATGAAAACGCTATGGGAATGTCTCTTTGTTCTCCGGTTGTGAAGCATGTGTGTATCAAATACAGCAAATATTTTTGGCTTATAACCTCGGTCAGGTGATGTCATCGGATAAGGCGCACCTGCAGGTTATAAATAGGAGTGAACCGGAAACATCCTCAGATCTTTTTGTCTTCAAGGATCGCTTTGTGTTTGCATGTGTGTATGCAAGCAAATTACGAAGGAAAGGAAAATAACAGCGTTAACTCACCAACATGGCAGAGTTTGTTAAGAGATGCGTGCCTCCGTGTGATAGATCTCTTTCGGAGGGCGATCTTTACGAATTTTGTGATTATTGTGATCTCCTTCCTATTAAAGTGCTTTGCGCACGGCTCTCTTTCTTTAAAGAGAAACCGCGAGCCACTGCGCATTCCTGGGGTTTGCGTGCTGATCTGGCAGACGTGCATGAGACGGAATTCTCCCTTTCTCTCGCGCTCTCCCCGGATCAGGAAGTCTTAGCGTCCGCTTCTCAAGCACGCTCCGGCGCTTCTTGTGAAGGGGCAGAAGAGACTTCCTCTCTTGCTTCCATGGAAGTAGCCTCCGCACAATGCTCCTCTAGTAGTGACAGAGCGTATGGGGAATTACTGGAGGTAATAACATGCGTTGCACATCGCTTGGCGTTGAAGCAAGATTCCTCTAAGCGCTCCAACCGCTTTGTCGGGTGGTCGAGGGGAGGGGCCTCAATGTCTTTCTCTCCCCTTCTTTGGTGACCTCCATGATGAGTTAACTCTTTCATGGAGCAAGCCTTACTGATCGCGTGTTTTCGTGCCATCTACTTCGATTTATTCGAATATCGTTGATGCGAAAGCGTGCGGTTATATGATGATGCCACAGATAGAAGAGATGCTCACGAGCTATCTCTATCCTGGGACATCATCCTTTCTGAAAAAGCCCACACTCCCCTCCAAGCCGTGTAGACTCACATTTTCCTTTGTGGGGAAAGCTTTTCAGGCAGCGGGTCAGGCTGGTGCTACACTGCACACCATGGCGGTTTTGCAGGTCTACCAGGCTGACCTGCTGAAAGACTTGAGCTTTGGCGGTGCTATTGATGAGAGGGCGCTTGCAGAGCTACACTGGGCCACCGACCTGTCTCTCCATGCAACCAAGCAGACGGCCCGTGCTGTTGGCCACTCTATGGCTGCCATGGTGTCCACGGAGAAGCATCTGTGGCTGAACCTCACGGGCATCAAGGATAGGGATCGAGCTGTCTGCCTTGATGCCCCTGTCTCGCCTTTCGGCCTTTTTGGCGACGCTGTTAATTCCGTCGCCACTAGTTTTCGGGAAGTGAAATTATATGAACAAGCCTTTGGGAGGTTTCTTCTCCGCTGTGCTCAAGAGTCGGGACTGTCGGCCACCCGGTTCCAACCAGGTCTGGCCCCCACAAGGCGTGAGGTGCAGAGGGAGAGCGTGACCAGTCAGGCACCCCCTCGTAAATATTGGGGCTCGCCACTCTTCTCAATCTGCCTCAAAAAGACCTGACCTGAGGAGCTTCCTTTCTGCAAAGAGGAAGTCATGAGGCTCGTGTGCCCAGGGCCGTGGGTCTTAGATGGCCGTCTAGCACAGGGGAGCTGGAGAGGTCATCTTCTCGCGTGGCACATCAATTGCCACAAAATGATGGCTCTGTTTCTGGCCCAGCAACACAACTTTGGCCCCAGCAAGGGGACAATATTTCATCCCCGGCCTGAGCTCTGGAACCTTCAAGTCTGGCCCCTGAAGGGGACCAACTAAGAGACACTGGTCTTTCAGCCAGCGTAATTAAAACTATTCTAAGTGCTAGGGCTCTCTCCACTAGAAGAACTTATGCCCTCAAATGGAGTGTATTTGAAAGTTGGTGCATGGCAAAACATGTAGACCCAGTTCACTGCCAAATTGTTTTAGTGCTGGAGTTTCTGCAAGAAAAGTTGTCCTCGGGCTTATACCCTAGTACTCTCAGAACGTATGTAGCCGCTATTTCGGCTTGTCACGTTCTGACCGATAGGGTTTCTGTGGGAAAGCACCCTTTAGTTGCCTCTTTTATTTGTGGAGCTAAACGGTTGAGGCCGCCCACTAGAGCGACGGTCCCTTCGTGGGACTTAGCTATTGTGCGCGAAGGTCGACACCCCTTTCGAACCACTAGAGTCAGCACCTGTCAGGCTTCTAACCCTTAAGATGGTTTTTCTTATGGCCATTACTTCTTTGAAGGGAATTGGAGAGGCTTTGTCAGTATCCCCATCCTGTCTAGACTTTGCCCCTGGGCTAGTCAAAGCTATTCTGGATCCTCACCTGAACTATCTTCCAAAAGTTCTATTCTCGACCATGCACACAGTCATTCTCAAACCCTTCTGTACTCTGCCTTTTACAGCTCCGGAGCAGGAAAGACTTCACTTACTATGTCCAGTACGTGCTCTTCGGATTTACGTCCACTGCACTAGCCAGTGGCATAATTCAGAGCAGCTTTTCGCTTGCTATGGGGCCCACAACCGGGGGGCGGCCGATACTAGACAGACGCTGTCACATTGGGTGAGAGATGTTATTGCCCTAGCCTACGAGGCGCGTGGTCACACTTTGCCTCTGGGAATCAGGGCTCATTCAACCAGGGGGATTGCCTCATCAATTGCTCTGGCAGAGGTGTCCCCTTGCAGCAAGTGTGTGATGCGGCAGGCTGGTCCTCCCCGCACACATTCATTAGATTTTATAGTCTGGATGTCAATGCTACTCCGGGATCGTGGGTCCTCGAGTCAGCATCCCAAAGTTAGGTCTGAGACCTCTTTGGTTATTGTGCGCACATGCTACACAACGGCGGCATTGGTATTCTCGTTCCCATAGCGTTTTCACTCAGCATCGAGTGTAGCTTTTGAAAGGGAACGTCTCGGGTTACTTTGCTGTAACCCTGTTCCCTGAAAAAGTGGGAACGAGATGCTGCGTTCTGATGCCGCAATGCTGGCGTGGCTGGATGTCCTTCCAGACAAAATTGACCTGAGGATGTTTCTGGTTCACTCCTATTTATAACCTGCAGGTGTGCCTTATCGGATGACGTCACCTGACCAAGGTTATAAGCCAAAAATATTTGGCGTTTTTGATATACACAGGCTTCACAACCGGAGAACAACAGGGAACAAGGTTACAGAGAAGTAACCCGAGACGTTTGTAGATGTAAGTTGTTGCTTTTTAATGTATACTAAAGTTCCACACAATTCTATTTTAAGTCTGCTATTTCCTCTTTATATGCTTTCTCTGATAACATACCTCGTAAGCAGGTTAATAGTTTCCACCATTATGCTGATGACACCCAGTTATACACTGCCTGGACAAAAAAAGTCACTCACTCTAATATTTTACTTTGGTTACAGCCCACAAATTTACAATATTTATTTCTGTCCAGTGTTGCAATAATTTCTCTACTAGATCTTATATTGATGATGGGAGAGTCAGACTGCTGCGAAAAACCTTCTCCAGCCCATCCCAAAGATTCTCAATGGGGTTAAGGTCTGGACACTGTGGGGGCCAATCCATTTGTTTGTGTCATATCCTCCCTGATTCACTCTATTACATTTCATGAATACTCTCTTTGTTATCTTGGGATATGCCCATGCCATCAGGAAAAAACAAATCCATTGATAGAAAAACATGGTCATTCAGTATATTCAGGTTGTCAGCTGACCTCATTTTTGGGTACATAACCAGTATGTTAGGCACTAGGTATGATGGGTGCATCATTTAATCCACCTCTCTTCTTACCCTGATGCAGGATCACTCTGGAACTGGGCAAACCTGGACTCATCATACCACATGACCTTTTTCCAATGCTCCACAGCTCATTCTTTTTTCTTCCTAGCAAACTGAAAGCTTTTTTTTTCATTAGGCTCACTGTGGTGGTTTATGGCATTTATGGAAGACACCATATCCATCCTTATACATCTGTGTAGTTAAGGGTCTTGTTTAAGGGCCCTAAGATTGTACTTTGGTGGTCCAGCACCTTAGCACTTAGCACAGTTCTGACCCTACACAGCTAGTTAGCTGCTTCTCTTAAAATCAGAAGCACACTGTGAGAACTGAAGTCACTTCCTTTAATGACAAATTCACAGAAGGTCAGGGAGCTGACTGTTATCAATGTTTAGTTCAAAGGAAACAGACACAGTAAATTTAAAACTCATGATATCCAATGGGAATCAGAGATCATGGTAGTAAGTCCACAAACACAAATCATGAAAACTCTGTAGAGATCTAAAAGCATGGGTCTTAATGTCTTAAAATGAGCCTGAATGTCCACCCAAACTTAAAGTCAAACTTTAATACATGATGACGGGCATGGAAAAATGGAATATGGTTTAATAATCTTGGTGAAGAGTCCAATGAACCTGGGTGACAATTTATGTGAAATTGTTATGACGGGAATTTCTCAAGTGGATAACATGACTCTGCAACCAACTTGGTACCTGGGAGCTGCATATCATTGTTGGTTTGCTTGCCGCTTACTGTAAATGCACTGATTTATTTTATTTTTTGTAGAAGTCAGGTCCTGGCCCTAGACCAGACCCACTTACAGCAGCATACAAAGGACTGGGCTGAAGGTACCACAACCTCATCTTCTTAGAATGGAAAAACAAGAGGTTGGTAACCCAAACAATATTGAAAAAGGATGTGCCCCATGGATGAAGTGCATATTCTATCCAGGGAAGGGTTCAGCTCTAAGTGGTTGCATCATGTGAGGCTGTCCACTTTAAGGCCGCCTCTAGCTCCTGGTTTACTGTCTCTGTCTGCCCACTGGACTAAGGGTGATAGCCAGACAATAGACTGGGT
This sequence comes from Clarias macrocephalus, assembly GCA_011419295.1. Classification (NCBI taxonomy): domain Eukaryota; kingdom Metazoa; phylum Chordata; class Actinopteri; order Siluriformes; family Clariidae; genus Clarias; species Clarias macrocephalus. The sequence goes on along the minus strand of JAAGKR010008631.1, from coordinate 8,592 downwards.
GTGGCACCAATGAGATTCCAGCCTTTCATTTGAATCACATATAGATAATATTACTAGGATAGCTTTCTTTCACCTCAGAAATATTGCCAAGATAAGGAATATATTGTCACTAAATGATGCAGAAAAACTAGTTCATGCTTTTATCAACTCTAGGTTGGACATTTGTAACGTCTTACTGTCTGGTTGTTCAACTAGGTGCATAAACAAGCTTCAGTTAGTCCAGAATGCAGCAGCTAGAGTCCTCACTAGAACCAGAAGATACGAGCACATCACCCCTATCTTATCTACACTGCATTGGCTCCCTGTGAAATTTCACGTTGATTTTAAAATACTACTTTTGATGTATGAAGCTTTAAATGGTCTGAGTGAACTGCTATTGTGTTACGACCCGCCATGCCTACTTCGATCAAAGGATGCAGGCTGCTTGTCAGTACCATGTATTATTAAAACTATATCAGGGGGCAGAGCTTTTTCTTACAAAGCCCCAAAGTTATGGAATAGTCTTCCTATTAATGTTCAGGACTCAGACACAGTCTCAGTGTTTAAGTCTAGGCTAAAAACCTGTTTATTTAGCGCAGCATGTTTGTAAATAGATGAGCCTCAGGTAAAGGAGCAGATCTGGGGGACTCATGGACGTAGAGTATCTGGTGAACTGGTATGTTTAGATGCTGTCCTCCCCACTCTCATTGTTCACTCAGGTTTGTTCACGGTGAAGTGATTTACATCTCAGGGAGCCCTCATGTCTGTTTTTCTATCTGGCGCTCCCTTTTTGCTATGTTGGCCTAGTTAGTCCCTGCTTGCACTCTGCACTAAATATACATTCACCTTATACATTGTGTGACTGTGACCAGACCTAACTGTTATCGTTCCTACTCTTCTGCTCTCTCCTCTTCTCTCTCTTCGCTTCTTTCTCTCTCTCCGTCTCTCTCTTCCCCGCTACATGTCTCTCTGTTGAGCTATACATGTCGCTCCTGAGCTGCCAGTGATCCAGACCAGAGATTCTAGTTTAATAAAGTTGAGAAATGTATTTATTAGAGACCTTTTTAACATAATTTACACTTATTAATTAGAGATTTTGTTACAATTATTAATTATTGACATAAGACATAAGTACTTTTACTAGGATGACATGCAGCTAGAAGTAATCTTTCTGATCATACAGTAACACAGTAGATAATATTACAAGGATAGTGTCCTTTAATTTCAGAAATATTCCCAAGATAAGAAATATTTTGTCACTTCATGATGCAGAAAAATGAGTTCATGATTGTGTTAGCTCTAGTTTGACCTACTATAAAGCCTTACGGTCTGGGTGTTCTATTAAATGAATAAACATTGTCCAGTTGAAGCAGCTAGTGTCCTTACTAAAACCAAAATATATGAACACATCACCATTATCTTATCCACACTACATTGCCCCCAGTGAAATTTTATGTTGATTTTAAAATACAACTTTTGACACATAAAGAACTAAATAGTATTTGAGTATCTGAGTGAACTGCTAGTGTTTTATGATCCAAGACTACTTTAAAAGTCAAACTGTGCAGGCTGCTCACTGGTACCTCATATTATGAAATTTACAGTAAGGGGCAGAGATTTTTCTTACAAAGCTGAAAAGTGAAACGTTATGAAAAAGCCTTCCTATTAATGTTCTGGACTAGACACATGCTCAGTGTTTAAGTCTAGGCTTATTTATTTAGCCAAGCCTTCTGGAAATATATTTTTTATATATTTTTCCTCAGGTAAATGTGCAGATCTGGGGAGTTTATTGAAGTAGAGTATTATGGTGAACTGGTATGTTTGGATGCTGTCTTCCCCACTCATTGATCACTCAGGTGTGTTGACAGTGGGGTGACTGGTTGTTTCTTCTCCCCTGTGTGTTTTCCTTCCTTTCTGTCTGTGTTTCCTTCTGGCTGTCAATTTTAGTTATACTGTCATAGTTAGTCTTTCCGGAGTCCACGATTGCATTCTGCACTAAATATGCCTTCTCCTAACCTGTCTGACTCATTCTGGTGTCCCACTTCTGGTTGGAAAGCCCATTGCATGAAGGCCCTGTGTGGTCTGCCTGGGATGTGTGTAGAGAATAAGGATGGTTCGAGTTGATGTCCATGAAGATGATGCAGGCAGATTTTTTTCTGTTATGGCTTGTGACTGCAGTCAGTTAATAGTTTAGGACTGAAATTGACACACACACACACACACACACACACACACAAAAAGTTTTTGTGGACTTGATTTTAACTTGAACACTTTTCCCATTTTATTGAACTCTCAGCATCATAACACAGGCTGATTTATTCGATATCGCCCAAATAAGGATTGGTTTCCTGTTGAGCCTGGTTCCTCTCACCGATTCTTCTTATTGTCATCACAGGGAGCTTTTCCTTGCTATCACCACTCTCCTTTTATCTTTTTTCCCTTACATTTTTCAAATAAATGTATACATTAATATAATCAATATAAATTTATTATTATTAAAATAATTTTTATGTTGTTATTTTATGATGCTGCTTTGCGATGACTGTTATTGAATTTATTTTATTAACATCTTAATATATGATTTTCTTTTCCTTTTGTTCCAGGAGTCAGTGTAAGCTGCAGGTCTCCACTACAGCCATCAAATCAATCATAAAACAATTTACTCTGCTGTGAAATACAGCACCGGGACTCTGTTTCTTTCTGTCCTTCACACAAACATATAAATATACTGCCTATATCTAAGACACTTTCAGTTCTGAAACATCAGAGTACATTTATTCAGCAACTTTTCACAATCGAGGCTGCTACAAATCTACAGTTGAACAATGAGAAAGCAAAAACATCAACGAAAAAGAAAGGTTGTAATTGGCCAGCACTGTCACACCAGAACAGAGAACAATGAAACTGAATGTTGTGGACTCTGACAACAGACATACAGATGTTATGTTTGGAAGTAGTCGCCAGTGTCAGTGCTTTGTAGAGTGAAGCTCTAAATGTAGCTCTGGCTACACTAAAAAAAAAAAGAATAATAATAATAATAATTATGGTGTAGTTTATTATTAAGTATTTGCATCCCTTTGATTTTATTTAAAAAAAAATTTTTAATTAGGTAATCAGATTACTTACAATTAATTAAAATTTGTTAATTATGAAAACTATTTAATTTAATCAGTTAAAACATATGAATTTAGTTAAAATGTCTACTTAACAAGGTCCAATAAATTAAATTGTATGAAACTGATTTACATACAAATCTTGCAAATGGAATTGTTTAGAAGCAGAAATGAAGCTGTTCCACACTCCAGTCAGTAGAGGGCGATAGCAGCAGCAGGTGAAGCAACCATGTCATTAACATTTTTTTACTGGCGCAAGCTGGATTGTGACCTCGTTTTAAGGTAATTTCTACATCTGTAGTCATCCTTCATAATTTTTTGGTTTCTGCATATGTAAATATTTTTTGCGTTGTTGATATCGTATTACACTAATAGCAATGCAATGACTATACACTTTTTTTTGTTTAGTCCACTAGCTAGCTAGCTTGCACATGGCCCTAATAAATATAAGCTGACTTAGCCACTTAGCATTTTTCTCATTGGCCAATATTAAATGTATTACTAATTAAAATATATAGGGATGTTTTTTTTCCCCGTATTTATATTTACATCCCTATTTTCAGACTTAAATGTCAAGTAGCTGTGTTCAAGATCAGCATCTTAGCCAGGGGTGAAAATTAATAGTCGTGTCAAATGTGCGTGTGTGTTTGTGTGCGTCGAATGTCTTTAAAATATATGAATATCACTGTGGCTGGTATTGACAACTTGTTCTTTTTATTTATCCTCCAGGACTGTGAAAATTCAAAGGCTGAGTCTAGAATTGCACAGACGACCAGGGGCATCATGTCATTCGGGCATCACGTCATTTGGGCATCACGTCATTCGGGCATCATGTCATTTGGGCATCACGTCATTCGGGCATCATGTCATTCGGGCATCACGTCATTTGGGCATCACGTCATTCGGGCATCATGTCATTTGGGCATCACGTCATTCGGGCATCATGTCATTTGGGGAGCGGGTGCTGGACCTGGATATTAACCTACAGATGTTGGTGTGATACTTGAGGGTTTGGAGTTCTGCAAAACCTTCACACATGGATGTGATGCTTTTTGGACTCATTCATGCATTCACCCTGCACTACCCTGTGGAACAAGAGAGAGAACCAAACTGTCACCAAAAGTCCAAGCCCTGAAAATTAAGATGCTTCTGTGATTAATTAACAGACATTTCCTTTTTTTCAATGCAAGTGGGTCGACTTATTCCGTGCGTTGTATTGTTTAAGTTAACTTTTAAACTTTAATGCTTGAAAGTTGAATTTAGTTATTGGTCATTTTAGCCACTTAATATTTGCTGTGGAATGTTCTTTACCAAAATCACACAATTAAAAATGCATAAAAAAGTGTAAATGCGACGACACCACTGAGCCTTATGGCTCTGAATGTTACTGTAATGTAACATGCTGTGAGCAGGTTGACCTGTTTTATCTGTCTACCTTCAATTCCACATTTTTTATTGAGGAACTGCAGATCTCGAGCACTGATTAGTATATTTTGCTACCAATTTCTTTTTCATCCAGTTTTTGACTGTTATTCTTAAAATATGCCTGGAAGCATGAAGTGTATGAAATAAATAAAATATGAAACAAGGTGGTCTGCTGCTTTTGTATTGCAACTTGTATATTGGGATTTGGGAGGAATAAAAAAAATATTAATGTTAATTATAATAATTAAAAGAAAATAAATGAGCAATTATCTAAATGCATTTGCAAATAAGAATCAGATAAAGTTTATTAGTTTGGTTATGATTGAAATATGTAATCCAAATGAATGGATATTTTATATGCAATCAAAATGCATAAATCTTAATTGTTAGGCCTAAATATTTTTTGAGTTTACTTGTTGTCTTTGTTGAAGTATTGTGTGTTGATTGTTGAGGATATTGATTGTTTCCTGTCGCGGGTTAATTCACATTCATAAAATGGGTAATAAGAACACAACTACTTATCCAAAGCCGGACCCAGAAGAGGTTCCGCGCGACTAGATGAATAGGTGTGGACTCACTTACTTTACCACACCTTGGCTTGATAATTTATCAGGCTGGACGGAACCACAATCTCAAATTTTAACCTATTCACGCGGAGGTACTTTTAAATCTGAATATCTGGCCTCTGCTTACTCTCAGATATACAGTATGAGGGTGATCCAGGTTGGGATTATCCCTATATGCTCTTTGGGATAAATGTTTAGACATAAAAGAAACTAAAATACAGAAGAAAAAGATTCCAAAGGTCACATCCGAAACTGAATTCGAGCCGCCAGTCCACTCAACCTTTCCTATTCCTCCTCCATATCATGCTGACAGTAACATCAGCATCTAATCAACCACTTATTGAGAAAATTTATCCTAATTTGAATCTCACTAATCTTTTTGCGAGTTGCCCATCTGTGCCTGTCTCCCCCGTACCCAAGCATGTCATGAAGAACTGATGATTTGGGCTTGTTTTGAAGGCAAAGGACCTGAGCACCTCGCAGTCATGGAGTCGACCATGAACTCCTAAGGCCATCTGTCCAACAGCTAAAGCTTGGTTGAAATCGAGTCATGCAACAGGACAATGATGTAAAGCTACATCAGCATGGCTAAAAAGCATGCTAAAGCAAAGCAAGGTTTTATAAAGTCCAGACCTCAACCTATTTGAAATGCTGTGATGGGACCTTAAGAAAGCTGTGTTTAAGCGAATACCCAAAAACCTCAATGAACTAAAGCAATGTTGTAAAGCCGAATGGATCACAGCGATGTCAGAGCCTGATAAAGTCATACAGGAAACTATTCCAACAAGTTATTGAATATTGAACATGTTTTTACACAAACAAACAGAAGGGGCTCGTACGCTTTGCATGAACGGAAACAAAAAGCAGAGGTGCTGTTAGATTCAGCGATCATTTCTGGGGTAGGAACGGTGACTCTAATGTACAGTCATAAGGTCAGATCTCCAGGGACGCACTGTTAAATAGACAGCAGATTCCCAAAGTCTGGACAAATGAACTGGTGAAACACCCGAGCAGATTTGAGTTCTTTGAGTAGACACAACGTAACTCGTTATTATAACAACTCTTCGTTTTCTAAGTGGTAAAACAAAATACATTTGCTTTCATGGGATTTTTTGTGGAATTTTTCTTTTTCGAAAATGAGCCGCACTTATATGTTTCATGTTCATAGTGTTTATGTGATTATGTTCGTGTGTTCCTTGGTCTTGCAAAGCGTAGTCAAGATATTCACTTGTAATCCACAGAACACACACGGCAAGTTTTGGATGCAATTCTGAATTACTCAATTGTATAATTTTTTTATATTTATGTACCGTGCCAGGCAAAAGTATTCATGCCCCTTGAACTTTTTTATGTTTTGAACTTTTTTACAGTTGTGAAGTGTGGAAGGAAAATGATAAATGGTTTTCAAACTTTTTTTTCTTTACAAATATATATTTGAAAAATGTGGCGTGCATTTCTGTTCAGCCACCCTGAATCAATACTTTGTATAACCAACTTTCGCTGCCATCACAGCTGCAAGTCTTTTATGGTATGTCTCTACCAGCTTTGCACATCTAGAGAGTGAACTTTCTGCCCATTCTTCTTTGCAAAATTGCTCTAGATGCAGAGGATCTGTGAATAGCAATTTTTGCCACATATTCTCAATTGGATTTAGGTCAGTTATAAAATACATTTATGTTTGTGGTTGTAACATGACAAAATGCAGAAAAGTCCAAGGGGTATGAATAATTTTGCAAGGCACTTTTGTTTGTGACGCAGTTCTGAGAGTAAAAACTCCCTTTATTTCTCTATATAATCCCTTCCACACTAATGTACTTATCCAATTGTTTCACTAGTGCTTGGACACCATCAAGGTAGAAATTAGTTTTCAGTACGCCGGAGCCGAGACTGCCTGTCTGATTCACGTCTGAAACGCCGGCCACCCAGGAACTCCTTCAATGACCCAAACATCTGGAATGGCTTGGAGGTCAAGAGTGTGCTGGGGATGACAACAACTTCCAGCCGTGTTCCTGTATTGTTCAAGTGGTGTTGGTGAATGAGTGTGTGTGCAGTTCACACACACAGATGAGTCTCTTCTACCAGACATTCATCGATCTTCAAGGAACAGTCCACAGTTCCACTCGAACTGCAGTGGGCTTTAATCCACCTCGGCCAGGATCGTCATTCACGGACATACAGCCTTCTTTAATACGTTTGCAACTTTCACATGTTTTACTGTGGCTCAGATGCCCAACATCGTACGGTGCTTTCAGCCTTCTGTAAATGTCAATTGCTTTTTCTGCCTTTTATGCATCAGATAGCTGTGGGAGTCCCGTTGTTGCGACTCATGCTTGGGGCAAATGCTTTTCGATTGCCCCACTCAGGAGCCAATTTTAATTTTTTTGACTAGGATGAATAAATGCTTTAGAAAAAAATAAAGTTGTTCAATTATTTACAAATCTGTATGAGAGCTGTAATATTTTTTTTATCTAAATGGCAAAAAAAAAAAAAAAACCTTGAACATTTTCAAACTGCCTTTCAGTGTGGAGCTCGAGCCTTGAGATGAATGCGTGAGTGTTAGTGACACTGCACCAAGCACCGGCGAGTAACTTTCCTCCAACTCAGGACTAAACTGCACTTGACTCCAGATGAGTAATTTATCGGGGTCTCAAAGCTGGAGTTTTGTGTGTTTATACTCTTGCAGGTATCCCGCGACTCATCCAGAGCTCAGAGTGCTGCAGAGTCCAGCGTCAACCTCTGATGATTTTCATGTCATGCTCTGCTGAAAATCATTCTTTGGATGCTTGAATCTGTATCCGTGCAGCATACAGTGTTAAAGTCAAAACGGGAATGAAGTGCGACAGTCTTTCATCCCCCCTCCACTATCTGTCATGTCAAGGAGCCTGGGTATGGGGTACTCTAGAAAATGACTGTGCTAGCTTCTCGATTAGACTAATTAAATAAAAGGTTGGCAGCACACACAGAGACTGATTAGAATGCAGTGTGTGTGTGTGTGTGTGTGTGTGTGTGTGTGTGTGTGTGTGTGTGTGTGTGTGTGTGTGTGTGTGTGTGTGTGTGTGTAAGAGAGAGAGAGAGAGATTAAAGGAATGAAAAATAGGATGTGAAACTCTGATGTCTACCTTTATTTTATTTTGTTGTATATTAGTAATAGATTAAAAATGCTTGATCAGAAATATGGTGAGGTTCTCTGTTCACGCAATATGTTTGGAAGGAGTCTCCAGTGTCAGCACTTTTTAACAGACGAAAAAATGTATCTGTGCCGAGGCTTTCCATGGAGTTTTCCAGGGAATGTGACGCCTTCATGTTTAAGGGCAACATGACGAGCTGTGTGTGTGTGTGTGTGTGTGTGTGTGTGTGTGTGTGTGTGTGTGTGTGTGTGTGTGTGTGTGTGTTTGTGAGTGTGTGTGTGTGTGTCTGTGTGTGTGTGTGTGTGTGTGTGTGTGTGTGTGTGTGTGTGTGTGTATGTGTGTGTGTGTGTGTGTGTGTGTTTGTGAGTGTGTGTGTGTGTG